>WBZZ01005381.1:182500-272500 GCA_019918135.1 Paulinella micropora
TCCAGGAGTAGCAGAAGCCGGAGACCAACTCATCGAGGTCGCCTTTACCCTGCATGTTACACATGGACAAAAAAATGAACAGGCAAGCATACAATCTTAGTGTACCAGCTCATACTTGCGAAAGACGTCGTCGGGAATCTCGACCTCTTCGAACGGCTCCACGTCTGGGGAGCCGTTCAAAGTAAGGAAGATTTCCCCTCGCGAATTTTTTCGAATGGTTTGTAAGGTGGCGGCAACGAGCTTCTTACATGCCGTCTTGGGCATCGGAGATAATCCTACATTCAAGACTCATTCAAACATCTTGTGACTTTGCAGAATGCGAAATGAGTTGCCTCCAAAGTTCAGTCGACGAGGTGGGCGGTGGGAGCTGGAAAATCCGGTCAAAAATGTACGTTCAAAAACGCTGAAGGGTAGGTGTTGTTTACAAGAGTTTATGCAGAGTTTGTATTGAGAGGAGAGTAGTTTGAGAAGATGTAACAGCATTCCCGCCTATTCCATAGACCAGGATAGGCGGGAATGCATTTATTTTTTTATGTACTAAACGGTCTGTGTAGAAAAATCTGCACAAAAATTTGTCAACACCAACCTCCATGATACTTGCAATTCCTTGCCTATCTACTGCATTTATTGTGGCCGCAGTCTGGAGAAGGTAAAAAGCAATACAGTACTATAATGTAAACCCATGCCATTTATATCTCTAATGGAAACTGTGCAGAGTAGGAGTTGTACTAGTTCGATAAACCTATGCTTATGACTTGGTTTTTTTACAAAAATTTGTGCAGAGTTTGTATTGAGAGGAGAATAGTTTGAGAAGATGTAGCAGCGTTCCCGCCTATTCCGTAGACCAGGATAGGCGGGAATGCATTTATTTTTTTATGTACTAAACGGTCTGTGTAGAAAAATCTGCACAAATTTTTGTCAACATCAACCTCCATGATTGTTGAAATTCCTCCCTGCCTCCTCACAAATCAAGTGATACGGTAAGATAAGCTACAGTCAAATGTTTGTTGAAGCCATACATATTAATTCCTAATATTTGACAACCCAACTGAATCTATTTGCCACAAGCGAGCAGTTTGATAAACCTATGTCTATGACTTGATTTTTTACAAAAGTTTGTGCAGAGTTTGTATTACGAGGAAAGTATTTTGAGAAGATGTAACAGCATTCCCGCCTATTACATAGACCAGATTAGGCGGGAATCCATTTCTTTTGTTACGTACAAGATGGTCTGTGGAGAAAGCTCTGCACAAACTTTTGTCAACACTTAAAAAATGTGGGGGGGGGGGGGTCACACATGGGACACTCCCCCAACTTCAATATTTATCTGAATTCCAAAAACATTACACCAGCATCAAGATCGATGCTGTGGCTACCTACAGTGCAAATATGAGCTCCCAATTCCTCCTGGTTCCCACAAGCCATGGCCTAGTCAGACAGTGACGTGCGAAAATGCGGGGGTGGGGGGGGGGGTGGCCCTGTGCTGCACATGGCATTAAAGAATGAACTTACTTCGTTACTTTGATTGCGTAATTCGCATTTGATGTAAGTTCATTTTTTAAACCTATTTCAAGCCAACTAGCGCGAGTTATCAGGAGGGTAAAGGGAGTGTCCCATGCTGGTGGTGCTCATGCTGGGGGGGGGGGGGGGTTGCATGATGTTTGGTGCACTCACCTAACAAAACTACTTGCTCCTATTAAGTAAACTAAATATCAGCATCAACATCATGACTGGGGCTAGCTCCCCTTCCACTCTCGCTTCCTGAAAAAATTTTGTTCACACAAACCATGCCTTACTCTGCTGGTGGTGCTCATGCTGGGGGGGGGGGCATGATGTTTGGTGCACTCACCTAACAAAACTACTGTTGCTGTTGCTGTTGCTGTTGTCGCTGTTATCGCTGTTGCTGCTGTTGCTGTTGCTGTTGTCGCTGTTGTCGCTGAAAAAGAGAGAGATAGAGAGAGAGAGAGAGAGAGACAAAGACACAAACATTAATGTCTCCCTCTCTCTCTCTCTCTCTAGGCATGCTGAGGGCTGCCAAAGCGCCGATTTACGTGGCCCACCGCGATGGTGGTTACGGAGTTTTTGCCAGTATATACCTTCCTCCTTCCTTCGAGCTTGGGATCCTGGAAGCGGGCGGACGTGCTCTGAATCTTGATCGTAGTACTGCTTTATCAGAGCATTTTACTATGAAAATTGGGAACTTACTTCAAACTGGCATGCATCCCATTCACTTTATTTCCCCTTCAAGCAGAAATGCTTTGCATCTAATAAATTCTTCATCAAAAGGATTCAACTCGAGTCCTGAGAAGCTTGACGATACTCCCCGACCTAACGTGAAGGTAAATTAATAACCAGTACATCATATATGAAAATTGCTACAATTCACATGCGTAACTAGTAATGTGACAGTCGCCATACATAAAATAAAAAAACATGCAAATGCACATGCATTATTACATATATACATGCGTATACATCATACATACATGATTGTTACGTGCATTCTTTTCCAGATCAGCAAGGGGACTCCAATCGTCACGGTGAGCACTGCAATAGGCAAAGATGAAGAGATTTTGCTCAATTATGCGCCGAATCCGGATTTAAGCATCACTACGCTACCGAGCGATGCATACCCGCACTGGCTGAAAGAAGCTGCCAAGCAACGCGCTAAAATTCCGGTATTTTTGTACGAGACGGACATTGGCCATGTGTGTTTCATTGTTCCTGAGCAAGAGCATCCTATTCCTTTGAAGTTAGTGTCATTGACGCACGAAGAGAAGCTTGCGCTTTTGAGCACGGTTAGTAGTGTTACTTCCGATGGATGCGCAACTTCGCAGCCGGTGTCAAGATCTTTATCTATGTCAACAGAGCAGAAAATGAAGTTGCTCAACAGCGTTACTTCTGTTTCAGCTGCAGAAAGTCAGAATACTCTTCTGCGAAGGGCGAGCTCTAGCGTTACAGTTGTGCTGGAAAAATCAAGCTCTAGTAATACGAAGGTAATAAATAAATAAAATCAATCACTAGGTAGCTTCTTATTTGATTTATTTACAGGTACTTGGTTCTGACATCGATACTGACGTGGACCAGAGGGAGGAGCCGCAGAGTAGTCCGGTCAAGTTCAAAGATAATAGTGGGAGACTTTTTGTTCCTACTGGATCTTTGGTAATTCTCTTTCTCTTTTGCTTGCTTGCGAAAGTTGGTAGCTATTGTGGTTTGTTTAGAGCGTTGACGAAGGCGATTCGGATAATGATTCGAAGTGCTACCGTGAACCTACCGATCCTAGCGATACTAGGCTCCCCCCTCTGGTCGACGACGAATATGTTGGTGCGGAATCTAGTATTCTGGGCAACTACAACGAGCTGATGGAATCAAATGAGCTGTTATGTGACCTGATGAAATTGTCACCACTTCCTGTACAACGAGCACGCAAAAATCCCACTCGCCCCTACAAAATGAAACACCGCACCAAAGGAAACGTGAAGTTACAGAGACAGGAAGCGCTCAAGAAGTTGTTGGGGATAACCTTCGCAGACCTGGATAGAGAAGTGAAGTCTGTTTGCTGTCAAAAGTGGAAGTGTTACTCATTCATCGACACGCGCGATGTGCTACACACGCGAGCGAAGAACGCAGCATCGTCACTAAGTGAGCTTTACACGTGGACAGCTGCTCAGCTTGAATCCTTCCAAACTAAAATTGGTTCGTTTCAATATATGTACCTAACGGAGGCTGTCTGCAGAACAGCTTGGCAGCGCATCCACGGCATCAGCGACGCAGTTTTATCTCGAGCACACAAGCTTCTTGCCAACAACACGAAGGTCTTTGCCAGAAAGTCAACCGCAATTCCCGAAACAGAAGATCTTGTTGCAATTTTGCTATGTGAAAAATTCGCAAACAGTCATCCCGAGATATGTAGCGACGGTGTATGGAGGCTACAAGAAATGGCTGAGGACGCCGGAGTGCAAAAGTATGTTCGGGACAACTGGAAAGAAGTGTGTCTACGGTACGGAACTTCTAAGAGAGTGAATCCTGATAAGCCTCCAACAGACAACACAATCAACAAAGTTTGGAAAGCGGATTTCTCAAACGTCAAGTTTGTACGAGGTAATATGCATATAATTGATTGATGTTTGAATCGTTAGCATAGCATAGCATTCATCATTACTCACTACATCTTTGTGCTGCAGCGGGAGACTTTTCCAAATGCGACATCTGCACGAGGCTTGCGGTTCGGCATGCCCGAGGTTTCCTGAGTGACACAGCAGCTCAGACTTGGCGCCGCCAGAGCCGCCTTCATCACAAAATTCACAGAACGTGCCGTGTAGCGAGCATGCAACGCAAGAAGGGTGCGCAAGAAGATCTCCATGCTACTGTTATATCTGCAGATATGAAGCCGCCTGTGCGGATTCCATCTTGTCGCCGTGCTGCTAAAGACTTTAAAGGGAAAATGGTCTTTCGCCTGTGTGTCGGTATCAACACTTGTTACACTACCGATACTAACTTTATTTTCACGTACCTGGAAGGCGCAGTGGAGCATGGCGTGAACAGTAATATCACCATGCTTGCATCACTTTTGCATTGGGAGCTTTGGCATCCTCGCACTATGCAAGCTTGGAAGTTATTCCTGGAGTGGGACGGCGCCGGTGATAACACTGCGTGGGCTATGCTAGGCTTTATCGGGCTTAATGTTGTCGACCGTGGTATCCGTTGGCAAGTAGAATCTCATCGCAAGCCACCTGGGCACGGCCATGACGGGAATGATCAGTCATTCAGAGTGATGGATATTGGGTGGAAGAGCACCTTCCTCACAACCAATATCGCTCAAGCTTTGTTAAAACTTATCCTTGCTTTCAAAAAACAAAGATCGACCTTTGTGTTGGTTGTTCTTGCATGTAATTACGACTGGATGACGTATTTCAGTCCATGTATGAACAAAAGCTTCAAGAATTACAACAGGCCTCTGGCCTGGCGCATCACCAAGAACGAGGATCCTGATCAGTTACCGACTGCGGATTTCAAAACAATGGGAGACGCACAGGAGGAATTTCATGGAGAGAAGGATAATCCCCAAGGAGCATCAGTGAAACTGTTCATTCAGCGCCCCGGTATTGTATTATATTATTCCCTTCCCTCCCCCCCCCCCCCACCTCACGTGCATGTGTTGTATATATTGCAATACCGGGGCGTTGGATGTATTGCAGCGGCTGATATGCCTCGCAAGCTTCCTGTGGGATACTTCGTCAACCCACGTTTGAAAAAGGATATTCGATCTTTGAGCAAGTACCTAGAGCCGGACGAGACTGCGCATGTGGAGGAGATGTTGGCGGCTGGAAACCTGACAAGAATCGAAATTGATGGCGACTACTTCGACGGTGGTTTGCCCGGACGCCCTGCTCATATGAAGTGTGGAAAATACAAAGCAGAATTCCGACTGGTTGATGAGCTGCCGATGAATTGGATGGAGTTGCCTCCTAACCGTAAAGAAAAGATAAACGCTCTTACCCATTTGACACCTGACGAGCTTCTTTCTTTACCACGCACATATTTTGTTAACGAGGGAAAGGCTCCCGCTCACCCACGATGGCGCGGTGCACAGGAGCTTACTGAGGAAGAAAAGAGGGAGCAGGACTTGGCTTTTGGAAATGTTGAGCATCCGTGGCGCAAAGTTTTCATTTTACTTACATCGTTTCAAGACAAGCAAGCGTTTGCATCCAGCCAAATGGTAGTCAAGGAACTAAAGGACTGGCTCAGAATGCACGGTGTTGCAACGCAAGATGCCGACCGGAAGCAGTTTAAAAAGGCGCAGCTTGTTGACTCAGCATGGAACCATTTTCAAATCTGCCGCTGCAACTTAGAAGAAGAAGTGGATGCCAAACTAGCTGGTGCTGAACCCGCGCTATCTGAGAACTCTTCTTCTACTACTAGCACAGACAACTCTTCTTCTAGCTCAGAGGAAGAAGAAAACGGTACTAGTGTATGCTATATCTGCAACACTGGTCGCATTTCGTTATTATTTACTGTAGGTGTCTCAGACTCAACTGTGCCGCCACGAGGACGCCAACCAAGCCGTCAGCGCGGACGTCGCCGCGCGCGTCGAGCAGCAGGTCAACGCGGACGCAAGCGTGCGCGAAATTCAGCTGATTCCAAGCGGGCGATGCAATCTCAACGCAGGAACAGTCAGGTGCAAGGCGCAAATCAGCCAGGCCCCAATCCGTGGGATTGCCCTTCCTGTAAGATCCATAACGCTGAAGGTGGAGACAAATGCCAATTGTGTGAGTGGCCAGCAGATGTCGGTAGCTCTGATAGCTCTGACGACAACGACCCATTAATGTAGCCTTGAAATACATTCTAATCAAGGAAATACTGCAACCTTCACATCACACAACCACCCCCCCCCCCTCCCCCTTCCACTACCCACGTGAATCCCCTATCACAGCGGCGGCAGGGATTTTTTGAAGTAAAAGCAGCTCATAATGTAGGAAAATACTAAAAACAAATAAAACAAAGCAAAAAAACCAAGCTGTGCATTTTTGTCGCTTGTTTCCAGCATAGTCTTGTCGTCGCCGGCATGAAAAAAAAGTGGAAAAATTAGGTGTCAGACCGGTTTCTGTCCACCTCCGGAGGTGAAGTCTAAGTGGTTGACTATTAATAAAAACATGTTTTAATATCATTTTATTATGTTCTGCAACTAAATACTGAATTTCCCTTCATTTGCACAAGTTTTCTGAAAGTTGCTAAAAATCTTGGAAAAATTTCGGAAAAAGTGATACCCCCATCTTTGCCGAATGGTTAGTTCTACGGCGTTAGGAGGCTCGAAGAGCTCAATCTCGCCATATCAGTTAGTATATGGGCGTGAGCCTGATATCCCGACTTCGCTCCTTCACCCAAAAGACACTTGGGCGGATGCGGATGAGTTGTTTGGGATGAGACTTAGAGTGAAGATGGAGGCGGAACAAATAGTCAGGGCGCATAGAGAGGCGGAGCGCCGAAAGACTGATGCTGAAGGGGTGCGACAAGCGCACTTGGATCAGATCAAGTTCCAGGTCGGGGATATTGTACTATTGTACCATCCTCAAGTCCCGAAGGGAGTCAGCTCTAAGCTGTTCACTCACTGGAAAGGATCTTATCAGATTATGGAACAGACGGGACCTCTGAATTACAAGATCAGGGGTAGAGGGAAGGTGCAAATTGTGAATGTAAGAAGGCTGATTAAGTATGATCCCTTCTTACTGGAAGATGAATCCGTTGAGGAGGCGTTAAAACGGATGAAGGATGATTTCAAAGAGGTGCCGCCCATCCACAAGGAGGCTGGCATAGACCCAGACGATGCTTATCGGGCACCGATAGCTGAGAAGGAGGAGAGTGAGGTGGACAGCAAGGAGAAGACTGACCGCATAAGCGCGGTGGGGACTCAGTCCAAGTCTCCGCGAGAGCATAGCGGAAAGAAGGAGAAGATCACAGAGGCGCAGCTAAGGAGAGCGCGGAATGATCTTATCAACGACCAACCGAGGAAGGCGATGAGGTCGATGAGATCAAAGGACGTCCACCAGGAGGAGGAGGGGACGGACACCGACCCAAACGCGGGCAACGTTGAGATTGTCCATGAGCGATGGAAGGAAGGCGATGCGATAGCAACCATCGCATGGGTGAAAAATGTTTTCTATCTGATGAGACCAGCGGAACAACATGTCGCTGATGACACTCTCTCAGACTTATACTTGATGCGGGTCGTGGCGGTCCCACGACAGATGCGTGTCACACGGACACTCAAAATATCATCAGCCGCAAAGATAGTACAACCGATACTCCAGTTCTGGAGAAGTATGGACCCGGTTGAGGTTCCAAAGGCAAGACATTATCTGCCAGTATATAAAGACGCAAAAAGTCTCGAAACATGGGATGTTACAATTACTCCCAGAGACAAGGATTACACTGCGTGGACCATTCAGACACTGCCAAGAGGAGTGCTTGATGTCCCTTTTGAATTATCGTTGGGCGGAATCCCTAATAAGATCTGGGACATTCTCGAACAGTCAAAGTTCGATCTGACTTTTGTTGGTGGTCCTCCGCCAGGCAAAGAAATCCGCGCCAGACGACGAAGGCAGTGACAAAGAAACTATTTTTCTTTATGCGTCTCAAATAAACTGATTGATTGCCCACGGCGTATCATGATTTGATCATGCATCATCAGTTATCAATATGAATATAAAAAAGACTCAGTGATATAACTTGGCATTCGATCGCAACATACGAGTGCGAAAGGTCGATCGACGATGATACTACACCGTATACGGGGATCGCTAGTGTATTGAGCGATGGTGTTCCCGGGTATGACCCTTTCCAAGTCCTGGGATGATGTTCTCGAAAATGAAATGTTCTCTGAAACTTTCATTAAATTATTTTTTACGATAGATTATATACTGTCGTACCTGAGCACGGTCAATCTCTACTTGTGTCGGTATATCGCAGGGTCGGGTACATACACCTCGACTTCGGATATAGCTATTAGGACTGGCCCCCTAATACTATATCATAGGATATCCGCCTTATACAAGGGTATGTCATTAAAAAAGACAATGTACTTACGATCTCCCTGTGAATAATAATAATAATAACGATAATGATAAGAAGAAGAAGGAGATCAAAGGGGGAATCGTACTACAGCACCACGTTGCTTGTATTTTTTTATTAATTGTACGTTTGTTCTTGACATACTGCCGAAAAAAAAAAAAAAAAAGAAATTGAGGGGAAGGTTTCAAAATTTACAAGAAAGGCTAGAGAATCCGCTTTGACGTGCCGTATGAGGATATATTTATCGTCTTTTAGCGTCTATCCGTGGGTCGATGCGCTGTGTGGCATGACTCCATAGCGCATACTATTTGCAGAAAGAAATCAGAAGGTGTATGACGAAAATGCTATTTCCGTCATAAAATCGGGAGGGGGTACTGTAGGCATCACCCCCCGGATAGCCGGTAAAAGTACCTTTTCCTGGTGACAGGTGCACCAGCTTGTTTTTCAGTATTATTTGTCCGGATTGGACCTGATGCCATTTTATTCCTGGTCTGTTGCCGTTTTCCTTTTTGGCTTCACTGAGCTAATACAACGAGACATCATTCTCATTCTTGAGGACTGTGTTTGGTTGTATTACCGACTTTTTACGAGCTATCGTTGGGGGCATTACACTCTTACCCTCACACTCTCCTAGAAGTAATATCAGGATTGGCTACCCTTCTATCCACAGCGAGTATGCATCAGTTAGAGTACATACAATGCAGCTGGCCTGTGGTATAGTCGGGCCTACCCAACGAGAAGAGGATTATTTCCCTACCCTCCCTACCTCACGTATGAGTACTCAGTATTTGAAAAGCACTGATTGTTCTGTCAGGATTGGCGGAAGATGAGCTTCGACACACACACACACACACACACACACACACAAAAAAAACTCCAAAGTAACGGTTATGGTTTAGGTTTAGGTTAGGATTTGTGTTAGTGTTATGGTTAGAGTCAGGGGTGACGGTGCAGCTACGACAAAACTGCTAAATAACGGTTAGGTTTAGGATTAGGTTTGGGTTTGGGTTAGCGTTAGCGTTAGGGTTAGAGTAAGGGGTTAGAGTAGGGCCCGGGATATAGTATGCTTTTTCTTGATATGTTTTGCACACAGTGGTATCTGGAATGCTAACAGGTAGGGGCTGTGATTTTCTTGAGCTGGGGGTTTACTCAGCAGTCGGAGCTTTTCAACCGCAGTGTAGCGGGGCATGGGTTGCGGTGACTCGGATACAAGGGCCGGGTTTTGACGTCTGACAGCTCACAGCTCCAGCCCGGCGGTAGTAGCTGTAGTAGTAGTAGTATTTTTTATTTTTATATTACAAATCAAGTTTATATCTTACCAGCAAAGGACTGAGAGATACTTCTTGACGCTGTATTATAATACTACCAGGCCCGGCGGTAGCGTTCTGGGTTTTGGAGACTCCCGGACTGATTCCGGCATCAAATCCCAAAGAAGAACAGGTTGCGGTTGGCTATTAATGGACATGTCGGTCTTCCTGAACAGCTGAAAAAAAGCTTGTAAATTATATGAAACTCTAACCGGATAAAAACTGAAACATTAAATTTAAGTATAATTGATTTCCTAAAAATTAATTAAAATAATTTTGTTAAAGAATATAACATGAATTCAATTTTTTAATTGTTCAAGTTAAACATTTATATATATACCTAGCATACATACATATCATACATACATTTCAAGAGTCATACATAGATAGCATACATACATAGCGGCATACATACATAGCATACATACATCATACATACATAGCATACATACATAGAATACATACATAGACAGCATGCATGCATAGCATACATACATAGCATACATGCATAGCATACATGCATAGCATACATGCATAGCATACATGCATAGCATACATGCATAGCATACATACATATACCTGGCATAAAAATATAAAGCATACATACATTATTCATAGCATACATAGCATACATACAGAGCATACATACAGAATACATATAGCATACATACATAGAATACATACATAGCATACATACATAAAATACATACATAGCATCCATGCATACATACATAACATACATGCATAGCATCCATAGGCTGAGCATGAATATACACATACACACGTATACATACATACGTATACATACATACATACGTACATACATACATACATACATACATACATACATAGATACACACTACATGCATAAATACATACATACATACATACTATACATATATACATACATGCATGCATGCATGCATGCATGCATGCGTACATACCTACATACATACATACACACATACATACATACACGCATGCATATATACATACATACACAAATACATACATACATACATGCATGCATGCATACATACATGCATACATACATATATACATACATACATACATACATACATACATACATACAGACATACATACAGACATACATACATACATACATACGTACATACATATGTACATACATACATCATACATACGTACATACGTACATACGTACGTACATACATACGTACATACATACATACATATACATAAATACATACATACATACATACATACATACATATGTACATACATGCATACATACATACATACATACATACATACATACATACATACATAAATACATAAATACATACATACATACATACATACACATACATACGTATACATACATATGCAGACATAGTATGATACATACACATACACAGACATACATACATACATACATAAATACAATTCCAGGAAGAGGAATATATACATACATACATACATACATGCATGAATACATACATACATACATACATACGTATACATACATACATACATACATACATACATACATACATACATACATACATACATACATATATAAATACATGCATGCATGCATGCATACATGCATACATACAAACATACATACATGCATGCATGCATGCATGTATGTATGTATTAGAGGAGGAAGGAATAAGGTATGTCGATGCGTGACTCAGGGACCTGGCCATGGGTATGGCCGGGAAGCTGAACTTGCAAGGACATCCTCCAGGAAGGATGGTTGCTTCTGAGCAACATTGTGGCTGTGTGGCTGGTGTTGCAATCGCATATGTATATATAAATATTATATATATATATATATATATATATATATATATTATATATATAATATATATATAATATATATTATATATTATATATATACATATATATATGCATACATGCATGCATACATACATACATACGTACATACTACATACATACATGCATACATACATGCATACATGCATACATACATACATGCATACATACATAGAGAGGAGGAAGGAATAAGGGGAGTCCCTTTTGAAGTTTCTTCCTAGTACTTGTCTTGTCGTGCAAAGATGGAGCATACGAAAATTGGGTGGACATTGCGCACATTTCTGACCATGAGTGAGTGATGTTGTGTGTGTGTGTGTGTATGTGTATGTGTGTGTGTTTGTGAGTTGAGTGAGTGAGTGAGCCCACATATATACTTCTAAAATTGTTTCTTTAACCCTAGGGTTAAATGAAAACATGAAGGCTCCAGTTTGCGGTGAGAAAACGAGTCTCAGTTTGTGGTGTAGCACACGTTTCCCTCCTTCGACTCCGTCAGTGAAAAAATAATTTTAAAGGTATGTTCGTTTTCTGTAAAGTAGTACTGGTAGCATGGTAACTTGCTATGCCACTTGGTGTAGGTGGTGTGGTTGGCACATGTACCCTGCGTGGGTCAAGGTGGGGGGTAACCCAACCGAATTCCAACGCATGCTGGTGATTGCGACGGTAATCGAATCATAACACAGTCGAGTGCAAATATACAGTCAGGATGTTTGTCAGTCAGCCATGTCATGAGCCACAGTTTTGGGTTCGGGGTTCTCGTTGGATTTTTGTCTCCTCTCGGATTCAATAGTTGTAAGTGACACTACTAAGTGACACTACTAAGTGTTGCCCCTGGTCGTAATGTGATAGAACATGTCACACTGCCACCTGTACTCACCTGGTCATGAATCTTAGGTCTGGTGGTACTCTTAGACCCCTAATTCTTTGGAGTTCTTGGACCCCAAATTTAATTCAAATCTCGGGCGCGCCTAGCTTGAACATGCGGCCATGATGTTGCTGTTAGTGTTCAAAACAAGTCAGGACCCTGGAGAAACGTTTTAAGCATTTCAGGACAATAGAAACTTTTTCTTGTTCGAAGCATTTTAATTTATTTTTCAAAATGATATCGATGTTATTTTCATTTTTTGCGTAAAGAAGTAAATACTACATACATACATATATACGCACTACATACATGCGCATGCATGCATGCATTTATCTACATACAAACAAACAAACATGAATACATACATACATACATACATACATACATACATACACAACATACATACATACATACATACATACATACATACATAATGTACATAAATACATACACACATACACAAATATATACATACATACATACATATGTACATACGTACATACACTCGTGATCCATACATACATACATACATACATACATACACATAAACTGATTATACGTACAAACATACATACCCACATACATACATACATACATACATACGAACACACACACACACACACACACACACACACACACACACACATACATACATACATACATGCATGCATGCATAAATACATACATACATGCATACATGATGCATGCATGCATACATACATACATACACACATGCATGCATACATACATACATACATACATACATACATAGACTGATGATACATATACAGACACGATGATACATACATACATACATACATACATACATACATACATACATATGTACATACTTGCATACATGCATACATACATACATACATGCATGCATACATATGTACATACATACATACATACATACATACACCATACATACACCATGAATGCATACATACATACATACATACATAAAGGCATACATAGATACATACAACATACATACATACATACATAAAGGCATACATAGATACATACATACATAAATACATAAAGACATTCAAACACACACACACACACACATACATACATACATACACATACATACATACACATACATACATACACCATACATACACCATGAATGCATACATACATACATACATACATACATAAATACATACATAAATACATACATACATAAATACATACATACATACAAACACACACACACACATACATACATACATACGTACATACATGCATGCATGCATGCATGCATACATACATAAATACATACATACATACATGCATACATACATACATACATACATACATTCATTCATACATACATAGAAAGATAGATGGATAGATAGATAGATAGATAGATAGATAGATAGATAGATAGATAGATAGATAGATACATACATACATACATACCATACTTAGACACACACACACAACATACATACATACATACATACATATACATACATGCATGAATTGCGTTCATGTATGCATACATACATACATACATACATACATACATACGTACATACAGTGGAGTAAACTTTCACGACAAGTAAAGTATCATGATATGCCACGGCGATCCCAAGTGTACACACAACGCAGGCTAGCTGCCGCCTCGAAGATTAGGTCCCCCACTGCATCCCTACATGTATGTACGTGGGTACGTACGTACGTATGTATGTATGTATGTATGTAAGTATGTAAGTATGTAAGTATGTAAGTATGTAAGTATGTAAGTATGTAAGTGTGTAAGTGTGTAAGTATGTAAATATGTAAGTATGTAAGTATGTAAGTAGTGTAAGTGTGTAAGTATGTAAGTATGTAAGTATGTAAGTATGTAAGTATGTAAGTATGTAAGTATGTAAGTATGTATGTATCTATATATGTATCTATGTATGTATGTATGTATGTATGTATGTATGTATGTATCGTATGTATACGTATGCATATGTGTGTATGTATGTATGTATGTGTGTATGTATGTATGTATGCATGTATGTATGTCATATGTATGTATGTATGTATGTGTGTATGTATGTATGTATGTATGTATGTATGTATGTATGTATGTACGGATCATGTCTGCTGTGGCAGACTGTGGCTAATCATGATAATTCACTTGTGATGGTGATTCCTTGTCGCGTTGGCAAAATGCCTGTTTTGCAAGCACTCGAAGCTCCCCCATCGTTCGTCGACAGTGTCGGTGTAACCACCTGAGTGTGGCCTTGTCAACTTCGTCTGAAGCTTTCATTTCAAACCAGATCGTCATGCGAATTCCCTAACATTATGCAGCCACTGCCGGCACTCCTTCAACAAGTCTGTATATGAGTGGTCCATTTTGAACAAATGACAAACCAATTCACGAAGTAAGAGGAATTCGTAAGGCGACATAATCAATAATCAATAATTGATAATCAATAATCAATAATTGATAATCAATAATAATAATAATAATAATAATAATAATAATAATAATAATAATAATAATAATAATAATAATAATAATAATAGTATTAGTAGTAATAATAATAGTAGTAGTAGTAGTAGTAGTAATAATAATAATAATAATAATAATAATAATAATAATAATAATAATAGTGCTTCTCTGTCAATGGCTGATGCATTTCTGCACATGCGCCTCCATCGTCTCACCCGTGAGGGGAGTACGAAGAATTGACGATAAGCTCTAATGACACCCCCGCAAGGGCAGTTCCAACACTTCCAGACGGGCCGGTATGTTCAATGAAAATACTGGTCCAGACGGATCGGTATGTTCAATGAAAATACTGGTGGCACCGACGGGAATCGAACTGGCGACAGGGCCCAGATGGTAGAACTTGACCACTGGGCTATCACGGTGACCAATAATAATAATAATAATAATAATAATAATAATAATAATAATAATAATAATAATAATAATAATAATGATAATAATAGTGCTTCTCTGTCAATGGCTGATGCATTTCTGCACATGCGCCTCCATCGTCTCACCCGTGAGGGGAGTACGAAGAATTGACGATAAGCTCTAATGACACCCCCGCAAGGGCAGTTCCAACACTTCCAGACGGGCCGGTATGTTCAATGAAAATACTGGTCCAGACGGATCGGTATGTTCAATGAAAATACTGGTGGCACCGACGGGAATCGAACTGGCGACAGGGCTCAGATGGTAGAACTTGACCACTGGGCTATCACGGTGTCCAATAATAATAATAATAATAATAATAATAATAATAATAATAATAATAATAATAATAATAATAATAATAATAATAATAATAATAATAATAATGTATGTATCTCCTGCCAATTGCTGAGCCAAAAGGCCATGTGCATCCAGTCCTCCATTCCATAAGGAAAGTCTCCACACCAATCGGTGGAATAAAGGAAGTGACGGCATAGAACATTACTCTAGGAGCTTTATACCAATCAGCCCATTGAAAAGGACCAATGGCCTATGTACTCCCTAATAATAATAATAATAATAATAATAATAATAATAATAATAATAATAATAATAATAATAATAATAATAATAATAATAATAAAAATAGCAATAATAGTGCTTCTCTGTCAATGGCTGATGCATTTCTGCACATCGTCTCACCTGTGAGGGGAGTACGAAGAATTGACGATAAGCTCTAATGACACCCCCGCAAGGGCAGTTCCAACACTTCCAGACGGGCCGGTATGTTCAATGAAAATACTGGTCCAGACGGACCGGTATGTTCAATGAAAATACTGGTGGCACCGACGGGAATCGAACTGGCGACAGGGCCCAGATGGTAGAACTTGACCACTGGGCTATCACGGTGTCCAATACTTGTAGTAGTAAAAGTAATAATAATAATAATAATAATAATAATAATAATAATAATAATAATAATAATAATAATAATAATAATAATAATAATAATAATAATAATAGGCTTCCTCAGACTATAGCATCAGATCCAGATCCTGGACATGTGCCTCCATTGGGTCACCGGGGTCAGCCGATCCCAACGCATTGTCAGAACACCAAACAGACATAGCAGCAACAGCAACAGCAGGGGCAGATGGGGGCTGTGAAGTGCATGAAGAGCTATATGCGAGGGTGTTAGCTGAAGAGAAGAACTCCGAGACACTACGCTGCGCTCCCGAACCCCTCTCTCTAGCCAGGACGTCCACACTGCGCGGACGGCCGCGCCGCGCAACATCAACGTCACTTGGGGGAGAGGGTGGGACAGAAGCTGATGGAACCTCAGTGAGGTCAATCACCTCCTCGCCCCCATCCTCCACCCCAAGCTCCTCCCTTTTACCCTTACTAGCAGACCAATACTCAGACACATATGATCCAAACAACACATCCAACTTTGGAGGGGGACGCAACGCTGTAACCCCTAACAACGCAGCAAGCCTAAAGTTACTGCGGAAGCGCGACTTCCCCTGAAAAAACTTACAAAACAATCGTGATTGATCCACAGGCGACATATCATCCCAACCCTGCCGCACAGAGCCCTCCCGCTCCCGCCCAAGCAACACATCCTCCACCACAACCTCACCGCCTACGACCTCACCACCCTCCTCACTCCCTCCATCCCCCTCAGCAGCCCCCACAGCCATGCCACCGAGCCTCTGCATACTCAGCAACAGCTGCTTACGTCTCCCCTCATGCATGGGGCAATCCCATAAGAAGTGCGCAAGGGACTCATTGACATCATCATGACAACAGAAGCAGCGAGGGGACATGCCACTGACCAACTTGCTGCGGTACAACCGAAGGCGGTTGTTGCAGCTGAGCAACCTTCTCCGAAGCAGATTATAATGCGCATCATCAAGGGCTACCCATCTTGGGAACTTCTTAGTTCCAAAGACTTGTCTTAGGATGACTCGCAGGCCATCAGTAAGATCGCTGCCTGCCTCTCGCTTGTCCCACATCAGTTGCTGCACCATCTTGACGTCCTGCTGAAGGGCCCACTTGTCCACAATCAAAAACCAACCCTCGAGGTCCTTCTCTGAGCTATTTAGGAGCTCCTGAAGCCCTTGTTGTAGATCCATTGAGTCCCTGATAGCGCCTTCGGCCTCCGCAGTCCAGTCGGATTTGACTTGAGATGCGATGACAGGAAATCGCTTCTCCGGTAGAACACGCAGCCGTCCATAGAACTTCAGTTGCGCCGCCCGCCGCAAACGCTCCGCACTCAAAGAGCGCGCCAGAAAGAGTGTAATCCACTTGCTTGTCTTAGGGCTGATGCCGAGAATCATCCTCATGGGGCGCAGCATTGCTGCCTCCAGCTTGGTGAGCTGCGATACGGGGGCACGCCAGACATCGAAGGCGTACTTCAGCTTGGCCCCCACAAGTTGATTCCAGCACATGAGACGATACCTAGCTTGTATCTCACCTGCACACCACAAAGAGTACCAACCTGCGGTGGCGACTTCAGTGACACGCGTAGCCCGCAGGGCCTGCTCCTTCCACTTCAGGTCGTCGGTGATAACCACTCCCAGGTACTTGTACTGACTGGTGACACAAAGCTTCTGGCCGCGAAACCACACCACGGGCTCACCTCGCTCCCTGATACTTGGTCGTTTCGCCTTGCTCGACGTGTAAATGGGCATGATTTCCGTCTTGCCGGGCTTCAAGTTGACTTCCAGCCTGTAATCTTCCGCGAACTTGGCCACAACATTGACCATCTTCTGGAGCTCGGTGCGACTGTGAGCGATGAGGGCCACGTCGTCCGCGTATAGAAGTGCCTTGATGTCGTTCAGCCGCTTCACATCCGTGATCTTGAGGGCACTCGCCAGCCGATCACACAGCTCATCCATAAAGACGTTGAAGAGTGTGGGAGAGAGAGGGGACCCCTGTTGGACGCCTACACCCTCCAGTACTTCGGGGTGAGTGCTCCATCAACTAGCACTTGCGACGAAGTCTGCTCGTAGCACCTGCGTAGCGTGCGCCAGAACTTGCCCCTTACACCCAGCTTCCAGAGCCTCTCAAATAGACCATCTCTCCAAACAGACGGGAAAGCCTTGCGTAGATCGAACAGGACATACGACTCCCGCTTCTGCTGCTGACGCCCCTTCAACCTCTGCCAAAGGGTAAAGACCTGATCCGTAGTGCGACGCCCCGGGCGGAAGCCTCCCTGCTCTGGACGTAGCTTATCCGGGCCATCCACGAAGAGCGTTAGACGAGTAGCTAATAAGGACAGATACAGCTTACCAAGGCAACTAATAATCGAGATATCCCTCCAGTTGTCAGGATCCGTAGGATCCCCACCCTTGGGGATATTGACGATGATTCCCTTGCCCCAAGCTTTTGGAGTCCTCTCGGCTTCTCGAATCCAGTTGAAGTACTGCGTTAAGTAGCCATTGATGTAGGCGCCGCCATACTTGAGCATCTCGTTCTTCACTTTGTCCTCGCCACAAGCTTTGTGGTTATTCAGGGCACGTTGCCTTGCAAGGACCTCCTCTTGTGTGAACGGCTTGTCCAGCTCTTCGCAAGTGTCTTCACCTACTTCGTGCTCCTTCATAGCCCGGGCCACCCATGGATACACATACATACATACACATACATACATACACCATACATACACCATGAATGCATACATACATACATACATACATACATAAATACATACATAAATACATACATACATAAATACATACATACATACAAACACACACACACACATACATACATACATACGTACATACATGCATGCATGCATGCATGCATACATACATAAATACATACATACATACATGCATACATACATACATACATACATACATTCATTCATACATACATAGAAAGATAGATGGATAGATAGATAGATAGATAGATAGATAGATAGATAGATAGATAGATAGATAGATAGATACATACATACATACATACCATACTTAGACACACACACACAACATACATACATACATACATACATATACATACATGCATGAATTGCGTTCATGTATGCATACATACATACATACATACATACATACATACGTACATACAGTGATGATCCGTACATACATACATACATACATACATACATACATACATACATACACACATACATACATACATACATATGACATACATACATGCATACATACATACATACACACATACATACATACATACACACATATGCATACGTATACATACGATACATACATACATACATACATACATACATACATAGATACATATATAGATACATACATACTTACATACTTACATACTTACATACTTACATACTTACATACTTACATACTTACACACTTACACTACTTACATACTTACATACTTACATATTTACATACTTACACACTTACACACTTACATACTTACATACTTACATACTTACATACTTACATACTTACATACTTACATACATACATACATACATACGTACGTACGTACCCACGTACATACATGTAGGGATGCAGTGGGGGACCTAATCTTCGAGGCGGCAGCTAGCCTGCGTTGTGTGTACACTTGGGATCGCCGTGGCATATCATGATACTTTACTTGTCGTGAAAGTTTACTCGTCTGCTGTGGCAGACTGTGGCTAATCATGATAATTCACTTGTGATGGTGATTCCTTGTCGCGTTGGCAAAATGCCTGTTTTGCAAGCACTCGAAGCTCCCCCATCGTTCGTCGACAGTGTCGGTGTAACCACCTGAGTGTGGCCTTGTCAACTTCGTCTGAAGCTTTCATTTCAAACCAGATCGTCATGCAAATTCCCTAACATTATGCAGCCACTGCCGGCACTCCTTCAACAAGTCTGTATATGAGTGGTCCATTTTGAACAAATGACAAACCAATTCACGAAGTAAGAGGAATTCGTAAGGCGACATAATCAATAATCAATAATTGATAATCAATAATCAATAATTGATAATCAATAATAATAATAATAATAATAATAATAATAATAATAATAATAATAATAATAATAATAATAATAGTATTAGTAGTAATAATAATAGTAGTAGTAGTAGTAGTAGTAATAATAATAATAATAATAATAATAATAATAATAATAATAATAATAATAATAATAGTGCTTCTCTGTCAATGGCTGATGCATTTCTGCACATGCGCCTCCATCGTCTCACCCGTGAGGGGAGTACGAAGAATTGACGATAAGCTCTAATGACACCCCCGCAAGGGCAGTTCCAACACTTCCAGACGGGCCGGTATGTTCAATGAAAATACTGGTCCAGACGGATCGGTATGTTCAATGAAAATACTGGTGGCACCGACGGGAATCGAACTGGCGACAGGGCCCAGATGGTAGAACTTGACCACTGGGCTATCACGGTGACCAATAATAATAATAATAATAATAATAATAATAATAATAATAATAATAATAATAATAATAGTGCTTCTCTGTCAATGGCTGATGCATTTCTGCACATGCGCCTCCATCGTCTCACCCGTGAGGGGAGTACGAAGAATTGACGATAAGCTCTAATGACACCCCCGCAAGGGCAGTTCCAACACTTCCAGACGGGCCGGTATGTTCAATGAAAATACTGGTCCAGACGGATCGGTATGTTCAATGAAAATACTGGTGGCACCGACGGGAATCGAACTGGCGACAGGGCTCAGATGGTAGAACTTGACCACTGGGCTATCACGGTGTCCAATAATAATAATAATAATAATAATAATAATAATAATAATAATAATAATAATAATAATAATAATAATAATAATAATAATAATAATGTATGTATCTCCTGCCAATTGCTGAGCCAAAAGGCCATGTGCATCCAGTCCTCCATTCCATAAGGAAAGTCTCCACACCAATCGGTGGAATAAAGGAAGTGACGGCATAGAACATTACTCTAGGAGCTTTATACCAATCAGCCCATTGAAAAGGACCAATGGCCTATGTACTCCCTAATAATAATAATAATAATAATAATAATAATAATAATAATAATAATAATAATAATAATAATAATAATAAAAATAGCAATAATAGTGCTTCTCTGTCAATGGCTGATGCATTTCTGCACATCGTCTCACCCGTGAGGGGAGTACGAAGAATTGACGATAAGCTCTAATGACACCCCCGCAAGGGCAGTTCCAACACTTCCAGACGGGCCGGTATGTTCAATGAAAATACTGGTCCAGACGGACCGGTATGTTCAATGAAAATACTGGTGGCACCGACGGGAATCGAACTGGCGACAGGGCCCAGATGGTAGAACTTGACCACTGGGCTATCACGGTGTCCAATACTTGTAGTAGTAAAAGTAATAATAATAATAATAATAATAATAATAATAATAATAATAATAATAATAATAATAATAATAATAATAATAATAATAATAGGCTTCCTCAGACTATAGCATCAGATCCAGATCCTGGACATGTGCCTCCATTGGGTCACCGGGGTCAGCCGATCCCAACGCATTGTCAGAACACCAAACAGACATAGCAGCAACAGCAACAGCAGGGGCAGATGGGGGCTGTGAAGTGCATGAAGAGCTATATGCGAGGGTGTTAGCTGAAGAGAAGAACTCCGAGACACTACGCTGCGCTCCCGAACCCCTCTCTCTAGCCAGGACGTCCACACTGCGCGGACGGCCGCGCCGCGCAACATCAACGTCACTTGGGGGAGAGGGTGGGACAGAAGCTGATGGAACCTCAGTGAGGTCAATCACCTCCTCGCCCCCATCCTCCACCCCAAGCTCCTCCCTTTTACCCTTACTAGCAGACCAATACTCAGACACATATGATCCAAACAACACATCCAACTTTGGAGGGGGACGCAACGCTGTAACCCCTAACAACGCAGCAAGCCTAAAGTTACTGCGGAAGCGCGACTTCCCCTGAAAAAACTTACAAAACAATCGTGATTGATCCACAGGCGACATATCATCCCAACCCTGCCGCACAGAGCCCTCCCGCTCCCGCCCAAGCAACACATCCTCCACCACAACCTCACCGCCTACGACCTCACCACCCTCCTCACTCCCTCCATCCCCCTCAGCAGCCCCCACAGCCATGCCACCGAGCCTCTGCATACTCAGCAACAGCTGCTTACGTCTCCCCTCATGCATGGGGCAATCCCATAAGAAGTGCGCAAGGGACTCATTGACATCATCATGACAACAGAAGCAGCGAGGGGACATGCCACTGACCAACTTGCTGCGGTACAACCGAAGGCGGTTGTTGCAGCTGAGCAACCTTCTCCGAAGCAGATTATAATGCGCATCATCAAGGGCTACCCATCTTGGGAACTTCTTAGTTCCAAAGACTTGTCTTAGGATGACTCGCAGGCCATCAGTAAGATCGCTGCCTGCCTCTCGCTTGTCCCACATCAGTTGCTGCACCATCTTGACGTCCTGCTGAAGGGCCCACTTGTCCACAATCAAAAACCAACCCTCGAGGTCCTTCTCTGAGCTATTTAGGAGCTCCTGAAGCCCTTGTTGTAGATCCATTGAGTCCCTGATAGCGCCTTCGGCCTCCGCAGTCCAGTCGGATTTGACTTGAGATGCGATGACAGGAAATCGCTTCTCCGGTAGAACACGCAGCCGTCCATAGAACTTCAGTTGCGCCGCCCGCCGCAAACGCTCCGCACTCAAAGAGCGCGCCAGAAAGAGTGTAATCCACTTGCTTGTCTTAGGGCTGATGCCGAGAATCATCCTCATGGGGCGCAGCATTGCTGCCTCCAGCTTGGTGAGCTGCGATACGGGGGCACGCCAGACATCGAAGGCGTACTTCAGCTTGGCCCCCACAAGTTGATTCCAGCACATGAGACGATACCTAGCTTGTATCTCACCTGCACACCACAAAGAGTACCAACCTGCGGTGGCGACTTCAGTGACACGCGTAGCCCGCAGGGCCTGCTCCTTCCACTTCAGGTCGTCGGTGATAACCACTCCCAGGTACTTGTACTGACTGGTGACACAAAGCTTCTGGCCGCGAAACCACACCACGGGCTCACCTCGCTCCCTGATACTTGGTCGTTTCGCCTTGCTCGACGTGTAAATGGGCATGATTTCCGTCTTGCCGGGCTTCAAGTTGACTTCCAGCCTGTAATCTTCCGCGAACTTGGCCACAACATTGACCATCTTCTGGAGCTCGGTGCGACTGTGAGCGATGAGGGCCACGTCGTCCGCGTATAGAAGTGCCTTGATGTCGTTCAGCCGCTTCACATCCGTGATCTTGAGGGCACTCGCCAGCCGATCACACAGCTCATCCATAAAGACGTTGAAGAGTGTGGGAGAGAGAGGGGACCCCTGTTGGACGCCTACACCCTCCAGTACTTCGGGGGTGAGTGCTCCATCAACTAGCACTTGCGACGAAGTCTGCTCGTAGCACCTGCGTAGCGTGCGCCAGAACTTGCCCCTTACACCCAGCTTCCAGAGCCTCTCAAATAGACCATCTCTCCAAACAGACGGGAAAGCCTTGCGTAGATCGAACAGGACATACGACTCCCGCTTCTGCTGCTGACGCCCCTTCAACCTCTGCCAAAGGGTAAAGACCTGATCCGTAGTGCGACGCCCCGGGCGGAAGCCTCCCTGCTCTGGACGTAGCTTATCCGGGCCATCCACGAAGAGCGTTAGACGAGTAGCTAATAAGGACAGATACAGCTTACCAAGGCAACTAATAATCGAGATATCCCTCCAGTTGTCAGGATCCGTAGGATCCCCACCCTTGGGGATATTGACGATGATTCCCTTGCCCCAAGCTTTTGGAGTCCTCTCGGCTTCTCGAATCCAGTTGAAGTACTGCGTTAAGTAGCCATTGATGTAGGCGCCGCCATACTTGAGCATCTCGTTCTTCACTTTGTCCTCGCCACAAGCTTTGTGGTTATTCAGGGCACGTTGCCTTGCAAGGACCTCCTCTTGTGTGAACGGCTTGTCCAGCTCTTCGCAAGTGTCTTCACCTACTTCGTGCTCCTTCATAGCCCGGGCCACCTCATCTCTGAAGCGATCGTTCCAGTGGAACTGCCGCTTAGCTTCGGCTTCCTCCCACTCCAGCGAGCCTGCTTCTGCACAGCACTCCACCACAACAGCCGCACTTGCCGGATTTTCCCGTGGCTTCACCGAATTTCTCCGAAATTCCTCCCACCGAGCGACCTTTTCCGGCAGCGTACACGCCAGTGAGCCATCCTCCCTTTGCACCGGCGCGGAGACCTTCGTTCTGCGTGCCCCGCCAAGCCGCTTCGCGAGTAGCCAAAAGCGCTTTGAGGATTGCTCGCGTTGACATTTGACCGCTTCTTCCTGCACTTGCTTGAAGGAGGCGGACTTCTTGGCCCGAGTTGCCTTCCGAATTTGCTTGCGGAGCCGTAGCCAATTCAGACGGGCTTCCGCATTCGATTCATCCCTCCTGTATGCTGCGTAGGCCTCCCGGCGCTGCTGAATGAGCTCCTTTAGCTCCCCGTCGAACCAATTGTTGGTGAAACGGGGTCGTATACATCTGGAGCCAAGGACCCGGTGCGCCGCCATTCGGAAGGACTGCGCCACTCGCTCGGTGACGTCATCTACCACCCGTTGGCTGTCGGCACCACCCGATAGGTCAAGCTCAGGCAGCTGATGCACTCCAAGCTTCTGTAGGCAATGCTGGAATACGTCATCGAACTTGTCGCGTAGATAATCCAGCGCTTGCTTCGCAGCGTGATCATTACCCGAGACACCAGCACCAATAAGCTTATCAACACGAAAGGACCTGTAAGGTTTCGCAGCCCGCTTTGGCCGGCGCTGGCCGCTCCACGTCAGTTCGGCCCATACTGCCTTGTGGTCCGTATCAAGATCATCTTCGCATACTCCGAACTTTGCTCCAGATGCCAAGCCAGGCGACGCGCAGATGTAATCGAGGAGGTGCTTGCCTGTGCCCATGCCGCGCTGCTCACGCCGGGACCACCAGTAGGACCCTTCCACTGGGCACGAGAAGCCGCTCAGATTTCGCAGGCCCGTAGCGACGAGGACAGCCGCGAGTCTCTTGCCGTTCCCCGAACGTACCGGTGCTCCCTTATCATCGACCTCCCCGTGCTGACCGACGATGCCCTCCTCTTTTCGGCTGCATGCCGGCCCGAGCTTCGCGTTGGCATCCGCCACCGTGACCACAAGACCTTTGGCTCCAAAAAAAGCTATAGCTGCCTGCCAGGCCGCATACGCCTCTGACGACTCTTCTTCCTGCGTTTCCTGGGGAAAGTAGCCGTTGCCCACATAGATATCCTGAGCGCCGGTAACACCCGAGGCGATACGCAGCCACACTTGCTGCCGGTGGTCGACGGGGGCTGACACCAGGTTGCAATACGGACCAAGGAAGTTAGCAACCGCGAATAGAACCCCACCCTTGCAGCGATTTTTCTCGCTGACCTCCGCAGGTTTTCCAAAAATCCGGAATCCATCCAGGCTGCATTTGGAAAGTTGCTTCTTGCCCATGCGGTGCTCCTGAGCCCCGATGACTAGCCAGCCCTCGTGCTTGTAGAATGATGCCCATTCCGCCGTGCCTACGTTGTCGTATCCCGTTTTACCCTGCCAGTTGTGACTCGCGACGAGTAGCTTGAAGCCGGTATCGAACTGCTTGGAGCGGTGCTTCTTGGCTCGTTTCCGGACCCGACGGCCGCGCTTGGCTTCCGCCCTCGTGCTGCCCCCCTCTGCAGGTGCTTGCGCAGGTTGGTCCCCCACTGCACTGGCCGCCGAATGCAGGGGCACCACATGCATATCAGCACACTCAGACACGCACTTAGGTGCATCGGCAGCCAATTCCGAAGACACCACCTGCACATCATCGACACATTCTTCATGCAGAGGCAAGACGCGATATCCCGTCGCAGCTTCCTCCTTCCGGACCGCCGCTTCCCCACGCAGATGGATGCGAATAAGCCTTCGGACACGTTCCCTGTCCCTGAACCTGCGCCCAAGGGCCACATTGACCCCTCTGCCGAAGAATTTGAGATGTTTGAGTTGCTGCAACGCCGTCTGCCTGCTGTCATCGTCCTCGTAGACCAGCTCCAGGTGACGAGACATTCGCTGGCCTTGCCACTCCATTACCGGGCCCACCAGACCAAGACCGCTCATTTTGGAGGCGATCTCCTGTAGATTGGCGCGTTCTGAGAGCCCCCAGACAATCAGATTACGCCCGTCCTTGTCGTACCGATCTACCCGCCGGTACCGTCGAGGCGGCGGTGCCATCTGCCATATAGCGCCGCTCGCCTTATGTTGAAGCGCCGACCCGTGTGCCAGGTTTGGGGAGGAAGGATGAGGCGCAGCTAAGATAGCCTCTCCACGTGGTTCAGGAATTCCGTCATATACGCGAGCCCTCATCCTCCCATCCTGGGACATCGGGCCAGAGCCCGTCGAAGAGGCATTCCCACGGGGATTGTCCAGGTCTTCGGCGATTCTACCTTGTCCCATAAGGGCCACAGTGGTAGCTCCGTGCTTCGCGTATTTGTAATCCATTGAGAGTAGTAGACGGCCAATGTCGCTGGCCATCACCGCCGCGCCTCTTTACGCCGAGGAAAGCGCCCGTCCATGCAAATAGCATCGGCGGTATCTGCAACACACACTACACGCATTTCCGCCGGTGTCACTGGACGCTGCCGCGTCGCTTCGTGCCCTTCGGCGCCCGCCAGCACCCCCAGCGTCGCCAGAACCTGCCTCACGCACTACACACACTCTCCATCGCATCGCCAACGCCTCTACTCTCATGCCTTATGGACTTTTAGCTGCTCCTAACAATACACATCATGAGGTACGGGTGTCCCCGAGTGGAGCCAGATCGGACGGCGTGCCGCTGAAACTCCTTCCCCCACGTGGGTATAGAAGGCGCGAACCTAGCGGTACCTATAG
Organism: Paulinella micropora; assembly: GCA_019918135.1. Lineage (NCBI taxonomy): Eukaryota > Cercozoa > Imbricatea > Euglyphida > Paulinellidae > Paulinella > Paulinella micropora. The sequence goes on from WBZZ01005381.1 coordinate 209,901, forward strand.
GGTCTTACAGACAAGTATAGTAATCCCAGCCGAAGCTGCTCAGTTAGAAATGCAACGGTGGAGGGTGTGAATGCATGGGGCAAGGCACGGCAACGCAGCAAGGCACTGGCAGGCATTGGGACCGACTGAAGCCCCTCTCCAACGTGCGCTCATCATGTGTTCCAGTTAGGCAAGCCCGAAGAAGCGAAGATAGGGAGGAGACAAAACCCAGATAGGATGAAGATAGGATTAACATGAAGCCGAAATGGAGCCGAGTTGGAACAGGTCAACTCGGCCCCATCTCGGTTCAATGTGAATCCTATCTTCAACCCATCTCGGTACTGTTTCCTCCGAATGCTCACCTCAACAAGATCACCAAACCGGAACTGGAAGCCCCCAGGCATTTACTCGGCAGGAAATTCGGCGAAAATGGGCTAACCAGGAAACCAGACCCAAACCAACAGCCAAGAAAAACGAGCCAACCAACAATCCAACAGACAACCCCACAACCTGCCTGGTCGAACCCCTACCGAGTAAATGCCCAGTTGAGAGTTGCGCATATCCCGGTGACCGCCCTCCCCAAGCGGTCACCTTCGTGGGGAGAGGCCCAACCACCTCCTCTTCCCATGGAGTGCCATCTTGTGCACCCCTCCAGAATAATAATAATAATAATAATAATAATAATAATAATAATAATAATAATAATAATAATAATAATAATAATAATAATAATAGTGCTTCTCTGTCAATGGCTGATGCATTTCTGCACATGCGCCTCCATCGTCTCACCCGTGAGGGGAGTACGAAGAATTGACGATAAGCTCTAATGACACCCCCGCAAGGGCAGTTCCAACACTTCCAGACGGGCCGGTATGTTCAATGAAAATACTGGTCCAGAAATAGACCGGTATGTTCAATGAAAATACTGGTGGCACCGACGGGAATCGAACTGGCGACGGGGCCCAGATGGTAGAACTTGACCACTGGGCTATCACGGTGTCCATAATAATAATAATAATAATAATAATAATAATAATAATAACAATAAAAATAAAAATAGCAATAATAATAATAATAATAATAATAATAATAATAATAATAATAATAATAATAATAATGATGATGATAATAATAGTGATAATAATATTGATAATAATAATAATAATAATAATAATAATAATAATAATAATAATAATAATAATAATAATAATAATAATAATAATAATAATAATAATAATAATAATAATAATAATAATAATAATAATAATAATAATAATAATAATAATAATAATAGTGCTTCTCTGTCAATGGCTGATGCATTTCTGCACATGCGCCTCCATCGTCTCACCCGTAAGGGGAGTACGAAGAATTGACGATAAGCTCTAATGACACCCCCGCAAGGGCAGTTCCAACACTTCCAGACGGGCCGGTATGTTCAATGAAAATACTGGTCCAGATGGATCGGTATGTTCAATGAAAATACTGGTGGCACCGACGGGAATCGAACTGGCGACAGGGCCCAGATGATAGAACTTGACCACTGGGCTATCACGGTGTCCAATAATAATAATAATAATAATAATAATAATAATAATAATAATAATAATAATAATAATGTATCTCCTGCCAATTGCTGAGCCAAAAGGCCATGTGCATCCAGTCTCCATTCCATAAGGAAAGTCTCCACACCAATCGGTGGAATATAGGAAGTGACGGCATAGAACATTACTCTAGGAGCTTTATACCAATCAGCCCATTGAAAAGGACCAATGGCCTATGTACTCCCTAATAATAATAATAATAATAATAATAATAATAATAATAATAATAATAATAATAATAATAGTGCTTTTCTGTCAATGGCTGATGCATTTCTGCACATGCGCCTCCATCGTCTCACCCGTGAGGGGAGTACGAAGAATTGACGATAAGCTCTAATGACACCCCCGCAAGGGCAGTTCCAACACTTCCAGACGGGCCGGTATGTTCAATGAAAATACTGGTCCAGACGGATGGGTACGTTCAATGAAAATACTGGTGGCACCGACGGGAATCGAACTGGCGACAGGGCCCAGATGGTAGAACTTGACCACTGGGCTATCACGGTGTCCACAATAATAATAATAATAATAATAATAATAATAATAATAATAGTGTATCTCCTGCCAATTGCTGAGCCAAAAGGCCATGTGCATCCAGTCCTCCATTCCATAAGGAAAGTCTCCACACCAATCGGTGGAATAAAGGAAGTGACGGCATAGAACATTACTCTAGGAGCTTTATACCAATCAGCCCATGGAAAGGACCGATGGCCTATGTACTCCCTAATAATAATAATAATAATAATAATAATAATAATAATAATAATAATAATAGTAGTAGTAGTAGTAGTAGTAGTAGTAGTAGTAGTAGTAGTAGTAGTAGTAGCAGTAGTAAGTAGTACTATGAGTCATGATAATAATAATATTAAGGATAATAATAATAATGCATTTTAAGCATAATGTCATAAAAGAGTAATAGCCACCGTTTGAAATAAAGCTCTTAGTGACTTTTTTCTTGATAGCAGGTGATGGCTTCAGCTTCACTAAGTTATGAATAACGATCCGACTGATTATACCGGTGGCAGTATATTAATAGTTACTGAGCAAGTGTTGGGCACAAGTGGCGCGGCGCCTACGATACCGTCCGATTCGTTCTGTAGTAGTTGAAGCTTCAAGTTGTGATTAGATCTATTGTAAAGACTAATTTACGTATGGATCGGAATATTATTTATGAAGACAGAATTCCGACTCGTGACCTGTCACAACTTGCCCGCCCAGCGGTTGAGTGCTGAGTCACGGAGTTACGGTCACTACTGATAGTAGAACCGTGACTTGAAGATCGGCTGCTCAAGTTCTCATTCCGGGCCTTTTCTTTCAGGCTTTTCCGAGCGTTTTTTTTTAATAGTAATTTCTTTCTTTTCAAAGTCTTTCTTTTCCGAGTCTTTCTTTTTCCGAGCCTTTCCTTCAAGTTTCTTTCTTCACTCACTGTCACAAGTTTTCAAGTGCCTCCCTCCCCTCCCCCCCCCCCCCCCCGGCCGCCCCCCCCCCTTTTTTTTCATATGACATAGTATTATGAAGTTGCTGCCACGGTTGACCGTGGCAGTCAAGACAACACTGCCATTAAAAAAAAAATCGTTTTCAGTTTTTGTGTCAGATTTCCATTTTTGTGACAGTTTTTCATTCAAAGTTGTGTGACAAAAATTTAAATTTTCCAATTTAACTGTAACATTTCGCGAAAATTTACTATGTTTTGCGGACGAATATAGCAGTTACTACTCTTAGTTGAAGAAGTTGAACAGTATAGAGGGTATTATAAGCATGTTTAACGTCTGGAGTCCCAGGCGTCCCCAATAGACTAGCTAACCTCCAAACGTCCATTAATAGGTAATTCAATCCTTACAGACAAAAGCCCGCTAAACAAACGAAACAATTGATGCAGGTCTCCAAGTCATAAAAATAAAACTGAGGTATCCACACAGTACATATTGGCATTGGTGCCACCAATGCCACCCACACCAGTAAATATCCCTTTTTCCATACTATGAACTATTAATATTAACTAACGTATGTACTCCCGGTTGTATTAATCCCATCACCTAATTAACTTCCCAAGCTCCCCCTTGATGGCATTAATACCAACTCTCAAGCACAAAAGGTCCCATTCTGCGCCTCGCCGTTCACTGTTGCACAATCCTCTCGATCAACAGGCTTCGAGTACTTTGGTCCCCGCTGCCGCCCAGATATCTCGCTGCTCCGAGTCCGGAAATTTATCCGTACTTTCTTTTGACCATGCAGACTTTATCAAACGGATCTTGAGCATTACGGCTTCTGAGATATGCGACGACTTTGTAGTTAGAGAAATCAGTAGTTATTAGTAGCTGAATAGTTTACATCGCTGCAAATATTTCTGCTCCCTTTTGTATGCTCTCTTAGTCACACTGTTTATGCTTTTCGCTGCTCTCGTTTGTGACCGTCTCGCTCGTCTCTTCGCTTTTTCCTCCCATGCTACCTTCTGCTCATTACTCCACTTCGCCCACTCTTTCGGCTTCTCTAGTGTTTTCTTCTTGGGTTCTTGTCGTTTTGTGCGTGATGATGTTGATGAGGATGTGTCTCCTTTGTCTTCTTCCTCACTTTCGTCACTCACATCTGGTGAATCTTCTTCAATCGGTTCTCTTGGTTCTTCTGCCTCCTCTGCCGTTCTCATACGGTCTAAATCCCATCCGTATTTTTTCTTTGCAGCAACTTCATCGAGAAATGCATCTTTCACCATATCCACGAGAATTATACTAATACCGTAAGCATATTCCTCTAGCTGGTAGTAAAAGATGATCCTTGAAGATGTTCAGTGACATCGTCATAGACGGGTGCGTGAGATAAAAACTGTTTACAGTTTGTGTATTGGTGTGATGAACCATTTTCCCAACGGCTCATGACCGATGATTAGGTATAAACAGGTCACACACGGACCTTACCCTACCTTTCACTTGGGTTTGCCGGGAGACTTCGTGAAAAGCCAGGCCCAGTTGCTCACAGCCACTTTAATCCGACGGCATAAACGCAGAACTGAACTGCAAGGTCGGAAAGCTAACTAATCTAAGTGCGTGACTAACAGTAACTGACACTCAATGATATGGTCCGGTGCACAATGGTAAAAACGTAACGTGCACAATTGACTTGAATTATCCATTACGGTTACTCCTAATTATGACTAAGTAAAATATTACTGCGCATAGAAGTTAATCATAATTACGACTTAAATGGTAACCTTTGGGAAGCTACCCATCGTGGAACCTTTACCGACCCCTTTCAGGATCTATCCGCCGGCTACCTAACAAGACTATCACGCAGTATGGAAACGCACTTTAATAACTCGTATAAATAAAAGAACTGACTCTTTGACTTCCACGTCACAAACTGACTAACTTAGGTACAGGTCTGTCGCATTTTCAGTTAACATTGGTATTAATGACTGTCCGTCCTATTGACAAATCAACTATCCAAGTAACGGTGAATTAAATTGAAATAGCTACGACTAACGCTCCCCCTTAGCTATTTGTCAATATCATAACTACCGTCATAAGTGTCTTATCGTTCTTAAGCAAATGGAAAATTTGCGAGCGCTTCCCGTAAGGGGTATCAAAAGTCACGAAAAACTATATATATAGAAACGTTAGAGGTGCGAGGAAACAAGTGAAAAGAAAGATAAGCGAGCTGTATGCGATAAAATAAAGTTGTGCGACGTTCTCCGCCACCGGCCACCGAAAATATCAGGTAGGCTCGCCACCGGCCACCGCGTGTCCAAGAAAGTCACTACGTTCTCGCCCCAGCGGCCTCGATCCCACGGTCCGATTGCCAGCGGCCTCGATCCTAAGATCCAATCGCCATCGCGCGTCCAGCTCAACACCTATAGAAATATCACTCGCACGGCAAGGAGAAACAAAACACAAAACAAAGGTGAAACACCCATAATCCTTCCGGGGCACCCGGAATGTTAACCGTCAATTTGTTGAGCAAATAATGAAACTTCTCGCGCGGTAACGGTTTAGTACCTATCTGCTTTTTAGCTCCTACCTTAATCAACTTAATCTCGCCATCGATATCTCTCTGAAGGTGATGAATGAAGGGTAATTCGAGAGGCAAATGTTTGGTGCGGGGTCCGGATAATCCTCTCTCACCCGCGAGAATTGTTTGCGATTTATCCTCGAAAATTTCAACTGCACCTTTTTGCGGAATTCCGAGTTCCTGTCTGACATGACCAATTGCTAGTCCTTCTCTTATGCATTCAGCTGCAGCGTAAATTTCCGCGTCATTTGAACTAAGAGCTATTCTACTTTGTCTTTTTGAAAGCCATCCTATCGGGTCTCCTCCCCACAAGATTATATAACCCGTGCGAGACTTACCCGTTTTTAAACAGACTTTATGAGCGGCATCAGGCCACAACGTGACCTTAGGGTAGGTCATACCCTCTTGAACGGATTTTGGCCCGTGAAACGCTAAACCGCGAAAAGACTTGATTAAATAGCGTATAATTCTGCCTAACATAGCGTAAGTTACTCCCTTATCTATGGTTTGCATGACGCTTGTAGCGTTAAGAGCTTGTTCGATATGTGGTCTTGTCATTTTGGCTAAATAAAGCAAACTGCCTACTATGCTCGGAATAGACATTTTACGCAAAGCAGCATCTTCCGACATTGCTTCCAGTGTTTGGTCTGCCGCAGGGGTTCTGACAGGACGAGAATTTGCGTATCCTGTCTCACGTAAAATTTTCAACTGGTACTTTCTCTGGTGCAAAACGATTCTGCCTTTCTCATGCACTATCTCTATACCTTTGAATTCTTTTGCTACTCCTAGCCTTTTTAGTGGGTAGTACCGTTCTAACGCAGACGCGAATTTATCATAAGCTTCTTTGCTAGGTGCGGAAAATATCAAATCATCCACTTGAAATACTCCAATTATAGCTTCTTTTATAGGCTTGTCTTTCTCTACGAACATGCATAAGTCGGAGTCTAACAACCTAAATCCTAGCTTTACTAACTTAGGGGCTAGTATGTCATACCACCTTCTACCTGCCTGGGGCGCACCATACAACGCTCCATCAACACGCAATATCATCCCCTCTTTGCCCTCTCTATCCATTGCATCAGGTGGGTAGGCAAATACCGGATCTTGCATGCGGGCATTTAAGTAAGCATTTTTGAAATCGATTCCGTAAAGCTTATTACCATGCCAGCAGTTAGTTTGGCAAGCATGAGCAGTGAGCGATGTGAAGCACAAGGAACAAACAATTGGTCAGGGTTAAAACTAACTCCTGGCTCTAACATGTCTCCACTTAAAGCTAATCAAGACTTAACAAACTTCCTTCCGTTCTCGTCTATCTTTACTTTGTGAACCCATGTGAGCCTATTTTGCTAACACCAGCCTTTTTGGCTTCGCTATAGTTCACCCATGTGTATGTCTTAAAGTCCTTAAGAGATTGTATCTCTTTCTTCATTCCCTCTAATAACTCTTTCGCTGTCAATCCCTGCTCTGCTATCTCTTTAGGCACACGAATGTTAAAATAAAGCAAAAGCTCATTTGGTTCATTCATGCATCTGTCATAACATAACATGGCACTCTCCAACTCTCCAGCAGGCAATACGGACTCTCCCTCACTTACCTTGTACTTATTGATCTCAGAATCTAGCATCTTCTCTAGTCTGTCCTCAAATTGAACAAAGTGAGATGGCTTAGGTTGTTTTCTAACTTTTAACCTCTCTTTGGGGGCACACTTCTGCTTCACTATGCCTGTGCGCACTTTACTCTCCCAGCCCTCTCCGTATGTCTTTTCTGCCCACTCGTCTCCCCACTCTCTTGCAAGAACTCTCACTCTCACTCCCTCTAGTTCCTGAACCTCAACTACTTTTTCTTTTCGTTTTAGTTCACTATGCGGTCGTGATGGTGGTTGTTGTGCTTGTGGTGGTTGTTGTTGTGCCTGTCGTCTTATTCGTTTTCCTTCTTGAACTATGTTTGCTTCTGTGATCTTGTCACTCTGCTCCCATGTTCTTCCTTTACTAGGCTGCTCACTCTCTTCATATGCTCTTCTCTCATGTTGTGCTTGAGGGTCAGATGCATCTGTGAGTGCGTGTGCGTGTCCTAGTCCTATGTTGGTTGTCTGTGGGTTGTGTCGGTGGGATGGGGTGCAGCTGTCGGTGTGGTGTCGATGTCCTGTGTTGAAAAGCTATCTTGTGTTTGTGTGTGTTTGTGATCTATGCTGACTCCCCCTGTGTCCCCTCCATACTCTCCCTGTCCCTGTTGACTATCTGACTGACTAACATCATCGACATGGTCATATGTGTCGCAATCGTCATGAGTCTGTGTCGTGTCCTCTTGTGTGTGGGTGGTGGTGACTGTGGTGGTGGTGGGTGTGGAGTGTGTTTGTTCAACATCGACATCCTTACTCTCACTCGCCCCCTCAGCTACATCCTCATCCCACTTGACTGTTCTCTCTGGATGTGCTTCCTTCCCTGTCACGTACGGGTTAAACCGCACGTTTCTAACTCCTGTTATCACTTTTCTACCGTCCCACACTCTATACAACTCTCTAAATAAGTCATACCCTACTAGCATAACTTTCTTTCCTCTAAACTGTCACTTTCTACCTTTGCCTGTATACATTACCCCCATGCAACCTATCGGTCTAAGGTGTCTTAAAAACTGTTTCCTTCCCAATAACTGCTCAAATGGGGACATCCGGGATCCCCTTCCTAGGCCCTTGGGTGGCAGGCAAAATGTTACGTAGAGTGGTTGCCAAATGCTCCATCTCTGCCCAGAAAGAAATGGGCAGGTGGACATGGTAACGCATGGCTCTTGCGGCCCCAGCCGTAATGTCATTGGCTTTTTCAGCGATAGGGTTGCCATCCTTGTCCCCCGTCGCTGAAGTTTTCCAAATAAACTGACTAGGCTTCCACCACTCAATCACTTCTTTCGGGACATCAAACTCCTGATCACATCTAATTTCTTGTACTTTGCTTCCTGTCTGTCTCTCATAAAATGCTACCGCCTGCTTAATGAAGTCAATAAATTCGTTCTTATGCGCAAGATAATAATCCTTAATAAACAACGAGTAATCGTCCGTAACCGAAAATTTGTGTCTCTTACCGTGTATTGACCGTGCTGACCACGTTCCGGTGTTTATGTGTAATACTACTCCTGGCTTACTAGCTCTCTCTATCTTATTAACTTTAAACCTAGGCAACTGCTTTGCCTTACCTATCATGCATGATTCGCAAAATTCTACTTTCTTCTCATCTCCTACTTTATGCCTAATGCATTTGCCAGAGCTCTCATCTTCTTAATACTATAGTGTCCACATGCATAATGAAACAATTCTATATCTACCTTTCTGATCGCACCAGGCTTGCAGGGATAAGACGCATATAGCGTTACCTCCCCTGTTTTGCCCTCTGCCTGTCTACGCTCCTGTCTTTCTCTCTTGGGGTTTCCCTCCCCTTTTACCCCACCACACCCCTATTCTTATTCTGTGGGGGTTCATAACGCTCATTGATGTCTAATGGGGTGTCAAATTCATTGTCCCACCTATAGCTATAAAGGAGGGTTGACATGAGCCTACCTCTGACAAGTACGTCTTTCTCCTCTAATCGTATGGGGTGTCTCAGTATGACCAACTGTCCATTTTGATGGATGATAGACCGGTGATGGATATAATCCATCCTGCCGGTTGAAGCAATATTCACGGGTAACCTGGCGTCAAGAACATAGTAGGCCTTGACACCGTAATTGGTCTACCGTGTCCATTGATACGCGTCACTCTCGCCGTCCCCTCCTGTCCTATCTCACACTCTCCATTACCTGTAATTAGCTTGACAGGGGGTACCGACTTGATGTCGTGTAATATTTCAGGGTTGCATGCAATGTCTCGGGACGACCCGGTATCCTGAACTATCGTGCTCTTTCTGTCTCGCCCCCCTTCCCCATCTAACACTAGTGCATAGTTCTGTTTGCTGTTCTTGTGTGGTGATGGTGCTGATGGCTGTGAGGTGTTGCTGTTTTGGGTCTGTGTTGGTGGGGATAGTGTTGTACGTGCTGTGTGTGCTATATACACTCCCTCTATTGCTCTCACCACATCTGTCAAGAACTCATCTAGCACTAACTTCCCTTCACTCACTCTCTTCACCTCACCACTGCTTTCTCTAATGCATGTTGTTGTGAGTTGTTGAGCGAGCTGTGCTATGTCTTTGAAAGTGATGATGGGTGGTGTGTTGGTGTGTGGTTGAGCTTGGGGTGTTGGACCTGGTTGTTGTGTTGGGGTTGCTGCCGTGCCTCCCCGCTGCTTCCTCTTGGCCTCCCCGGTCCCTACGGCAACACTGGGCAGTCCGGCAGATGCCGGACTCCCACTCGCATCGTGAGTCTCTTTCATATGCTTCCGTAAATATTTCCTAACATTCCCCTTTCGCGTAAATTGCAGAAATTCCGTGTCTACGTCATCATCGTCCATACATGCTGCCATAGTATTAGCCATATCATGTCTGATTTCATCAGAGCATCTGGAGTCATTTTCATCATCATATTCCTCCATCTCTTCTTCATCTTCTTCTTCTTCACTGCTCTCTCTTTGCATTGGCGTGTCAGCTGTTTGCGTGACTTGTGCGGATGGTGTGGTGTGAGGTGTTTGTGTGGTGAAGGTGTGTTTTTGCGGTGGTGTCCCTAGGCGCTTACTCCCCCTCATTTTCCCTTTCGCTCTTTTCTGCTCACTCTCTCCCTCCCTCTGTGGAGTTTGGTCGGTGAATGTGGTAGTGAGGTTGTGCGGTATGACTATGCCTCTCGCTTTTGCATCTTCTCGCAAACCTCTCTCGTCTGGATAGTAAGGGGATTTAGGAGGACGGAGGTCTGGGCTGACAGCTAGGTCAAGCAAAGTGTATTCTTTGTCTTGCTTCTTCGCGTGATACCCACAAAACAAACCATAAGCCAAACGAGAAGCTTGCGCAGCATTAGGCCCCCGCTTGTCTTTCTCAAGAGAGATTTGACAAGGACTATTCTTTTTATTTTTCCCGTGACAAATAAGGGACCTCGGACTGTCTCGTGAATACCTCGCAATGGTTGTTTGAGGTGTTTTTGGGGCTGTGTTTTGACGCCATGGGGTGGTAGTGGAAATGCCCTTGGTTAACCGACTCTGAGAGCGTGAAATTGGCGTGTCGGAGGGACTCCCTCCGTCACTCTGACTAGTTTGGTTTGCTGGTAGGGGACGAACACCTGGCTCAATCTGGGGTTCCCCAGACTCGACATTCGCTCTCTCCCTACCGCTCTCTTCGTCAGGGGTTTCCCCAGTTTCGTCTAGGGCATCTTCCCCCATGAAAACAAGTAAAGCGTCACTGTCTGTTTCGGTGTCTCCTTCTTGTTCTTGTTCTTCCTCTCTTATGAGGTTCACATCTTTACGAGACTTTTTGTTCTTTGTGTTGTGAGGTTTTCCCTTTTTCTTCTCATTGTCGTTTTTGTCCTCGCTCACTTGATCTTTCTTACGGGGTTTCTTTGCTGGGCAATACTTTTTCGTGTGGCCTTTCTCGTTGCATTCGTAGCAAGTGACCTTTAGCCACCACTCATCCTTGTTCTTGAACTTTCTGTACTTGCCCTTACCCCCTTCGTCCTCATCGCCCTTATCACCTACCAAGAGGTTTGTCTCCCTCTTCTGCCTCGTGGGCTTTTCTGGTCTCTCTTTCCTCTCTTCGCCCTTCCACTTATCCTTTCTCCACAACGTGTCTCTCGCACTGCTGACTAGATCGTCAAATCTAGGTCTTAGGTTGGGTGGTAGGTTGAAGTAAAGTGCTTTGAAATTCTCTCCATATGCGGGGTGTTTTGCAAGCTTAGCAGCAGGGCTCTTATGAAGTCATCTTCATCAAATGGATGAGTTCTATGACTCTCTACCTCTCCCTTCATGGCAACATAATCATTCAACCATGCATCAACATTTTGTCAGGGTTTCGGATACATGTTTTCAAAAATTTGTGCTTTAATGTTCTTGCTAACCCCGGAGATTGAACCGAACTTGGCCCGGAATGCCTCTATCAGCTCTATCGGGCCAGTCACTGTCTTAGTACGTAAATATCGAACGACAACAGGTGAGAAAAAGCAACAGACAGAATGAGTTGTAGTGTTCGCATGCGTTCATAATGTCTTTTCTCTTTCTGTATCACTTTCACTCTTAGTGTGTGTGCTCGTTTCGACTGTCTTCGTTTCTCACGTTTCAGCTTCTTAGCTCTTTTCTCTCTTCACTGTTTCTTCTGTTCGTCAGTCAGCTTCGCCCATTCCTTCGGTTTGTCTTCAATGGTTGTTTTGCATTCTTCTTTCTTTGTTTTGGGTCTCTGTCTACCCCCTTCTGACACACTGCCATCATTGTCAGAATCGGTATCAGGGGTATCCTCTGAGCCTGGTTCATCTGGCAACTCCCTCTCCTCAATCTCCATTGCTTTCGCTGGGTCATAAGGGTATTTAACCTTTGCTTTTGCTGGGTCACCAATGCCAGCGTAACACACTCACCATGCCAGGCACGGATGCCTTTGGCATAGTTCACTAGCTTGTAACGGAAGTCGGAATAATTCCGAGTGGTACCATCCAATTGCGGGATGTACTCTTGCTTTAAACCCACTGTTTTCTCAGTTCCAAGGCTCATAACCTTTGGGAAGCTACCCATCGTGGAACCTTTACCGACCCCTTTCAGGATCTATCCGGGCTACCTAGCAAGACTATCACGCAGTATGGAAACGCACTTTAATAACTAGTATAAATAAAAGAACTGACTCTTTGACTTCCACGTCACAAACTGACTAACTTAGGTACAGGTCTGTCGCATTTTCAGTTAACATTGGTATTAATGACTGTCCGTGCTATTGACAAATCAACTATCCAAGTAACGATGAATTAAATTGCTTGAAATAGCTACCGTCGGACTACTACAACGGTAACTTGAAGTTACAGTGACCAAGCCCGATTGAAGAACCGGGAGCAGAAGAAGAGGACGAGGAAAGAAATGAAGGTGGTAGTATCATGCACAATGCCCATGCTATGGTCAATCTGTCTAGAGATAGTATAGTTGACGATAGTGCTTGTAGCACAAACATATCACCCAACAAAGAAGTGTTCACTAATTTAGTGAAAGGACAATCTAAGTTCAGGACAGCTAATAGTATCATAACAACATCACTGAAAGGTCAGATGTCAGTGCAGTTAGCAGGAGTCGGAAAGGAGATAGATGTGGTTCCTAGAAATGCAGTTATAACCCAGACTTGCCTTACACCCTTATATCCACTGCCACATGGGATAATGCAGGAAATGCAGTACTGCATCAGAACGGACAGATCATTTTGCTTGATAAGCCCATTCCAGTAGATAAGGGAGCGATATTAGCTCAAGGACGCAGAGCTCAGAATAATGTATATGTCTGGGATAAGCCTGGCAGTCAGCAGTTAGACCCGAATTTCATTTTCGACCCACACACAGGAAAGCAAGTCAGCAATAGGAAGAAACTTGCAAAGCCAAAGAATCGCAAGAAGAGACACGTAAATCACAACGCCACATCGACACCCACACAGCAATGCATCGCACCAAATGCAAGTACAGACTATCTACTTTGCGGAAATATGTCTGCGTGTGCGTGGTTGGGGATGTGATCATGGATGCAACTATGGGCCTTATGTGTACGAATGCGAGACTGAACTTGGAGAAAAAGCTGCAGCTGATGACAATACTTACAATTGCGAATACCTTTTGCCTGTTGTTCGTCCTGATGCAAGCAAAAATATCCATTTCGTCATCCTTCACCGCATGGCTCTACACAGAGGCGGGGAAGCTATGGATAGATTAGCAAAGTCACAGGGATGGACGATAGTAGGGAAGGACTGGAGAGAGGCAGTAAGGAAATGCGAGTGCTGCAATCAAGCTAAGTTGATAGAGTTAGATCATAGCTCTAAGAATAGACACGACAGGGATTGGGCCCTGGGAGAATGTCTCGTAATGGATACTCAGTTTTATCTAGTATTGTCCCATGATGGTAGAAAGTATAAGTATACTATCAAATGCGTAGCTAGTGGATACGTAAAGGATTACTACCTAAAGCAAAAGAACGAGTTTTATGAGTACTTTCTCGAGGCAGTAGCTTTCTTTGAGCGTCAGACAGGAAATGCTGTCAGAATGGTCAAATCTGACCAGGAGTATAGGGGTTACGGGGTTTTCCAAGCGTGGATCAAACGTAAAGGGGTAGAATTCTATCCTTCCCCTAAGGGACACAGTAAGAGTAATGCAGTTATAGAAAGATCGCATCTTACTATGTAAGGCCCAGCAACAGCTGCCAGACTTGACGCGGGTTTGGCCATAAGCTTTTGGACAGATATGGAAAGAAATTCTACGTACATTGAGAATAGGATCCCTAACGCACACGGAAAGTTCAAAGGAATTTCCCCTTTTGAGGCAATCTTCAAAAAGAAACCGCTCATGTCTCACCTAAAACCCATAGGTTGTGCTGCGATTATGAAGGTGGAGAGTAAAAAGGGAGAACCAAAAGGTGTGCCAGTCATATTCTTAGGGTATGAACCAACTACTGGTTACTATAGGGTGTACGATCCTGTAGGTCGAAGAATTTACGGAGACTTGCGAAATGTGCGTTTTGATGTCAACCGCATGGGAAAACGTGTTGCTGCGAAAGTTCTCAAACTCAATCCCCGGGAAGAAGAGAAACTAGAGAGGGTTGCCTGGAGCAAAAAAATAGCAATCCCAAAGTCTAGTACTCCAGGGGGAGACGAGGAAAACGGTCCCGAGGAAGGAATCACCGACGAAGTAGAAATAGAGGGAGCTGAAATAGGATTACATCCTAAGAAACAGGGTTTGCCTATTTCGGGTGCTTCTAGGTCTACCGTAGTTGTGGAAAAAGAAGTTGTGGTTGTTGAAAGTGACAGTGAGACGGAAGAGCCGTTGTCCCCACCAGCCACCCCACAAACTCATGATCCAGGCGGAACCCCACAACCAGAAAAGAAAAGCGTCAGTGAACCGCCAGTCAGTTCGGTAGCCTTTCAGAAAGCTAGTAAGGTAAGACTGCCGAACCGACTGGACGCCTTGAAGGGAGTTGAAGTAGCAGTCCCCGCCCCCGAATTTGGAGAGAAATGGGCTAGGGCCCAGTACGGAGATAAGTGGAGCACTCACGTTAGGAAAGGATGAGCCATCCGTCCAGGGGGAGCTTTAAAGGCAATCTCTGGAAAAATGGAACCAACACATTACATAGACTTCGGAGAGGGTAAAGCAGAGAGAATGCTAGATAGCGAGATAGAGAAATATAGAATTAGTTCAGTCGGTACGGACAGTCTTATTGAAGTTACCCCCGAAGTCGATGTAAGTGTTCCAGAAGTGCTACCTCAGCCAGTATTATCTCCCCATACACCTAACCCCACTACTTTCCGTTCATGGGCACAAGGAGAGATTTCGGGAGACAATCTCATACCTGCTGGTCAAAAGAGGACCAGACCCCAGAAGCAGCCAACTGTTCCCCCAAATAGCGTAGCTGCAACCACTGTAGGGACACAAACACCGCCCATACTAACTACCGCTAAATTGCTAGAGGTAGTGCCAGATTTTGCTCCTAATGCGTGCTTTTATGCTTCTATTGAGCTGCCGCCAGACATCAAACCGCAAGACAAGAAGGCAGCGAGAGAGAAAGAGATAAAACAACAAGAAGAGCTGAAGTCTTTTGAATGGGTAAGAGAGACTGAAGCGAGGAGAAGTGGCAGTAAAATAATACCACTGACATGGGTCGATACGGGAAAACCTTACCCTAAAGGTGGCACTTATTGTAAAGCTAGAACTGCCATAAGAGGAGATTTAATGAAGCCAGGATTCATTATAATGCTAAGCGCACATATCCTCCTACTGCTCACAACCGCACATTTCTCATGTTTGTCGCGCACGCTGCCGTTCACACTAGGGATTTAAGGCTTGTTGACTTTGTCACCGCATATTTGCACGCAATCACGCCTTACACCATCTATGCGCGCCCACCGCCCGGATTTGAGCGAATAGGGTGGTTATGGCTTATCCTCAAAGCTTACTACAGTCATCCTGAGTCTGGTAGACTGTGGTATGATGTCTTGAACGATATAGTCGTTCAGTCTGGATATAAGCCCCTAGCCATAGATAAGGCGTCTTATGCGATAGTAAAGGACAACAACCCACAGCACACCACACTGCTTACATTCCATGTCGATGATGGTTTGCATGTTGCTAATGAGAAAGAGCACACAGCCTTAGTTAGGTTCTTCCCAGAAAAAGGGTTTGAGATGCAAAGACCTTGGCTTAGCCACGTCTTTCAAGAACATTTCTCTCGACCATTTCGAGAATGGGATCCTAGTCCACCAAAAGGTTTATATTAAAGCAGTTTTGCTAAAGCTAGGATACGATAGCGCTATTCCCGCTAAATCCCCCAACACCTCGGATACGGTCCGTCCCCTCAAGGCCGAACACGCCATTTTGGCATACGATCTTCGTACCCTTATTGGTGTTTTGCTCTTTGTCGCTGTCAACACACAACCCTTGATCGTTTGCGCTCTGAACATGGCAGCTTTGGATATGGTACCGAACCCTCCTCGCGCGTATTCGCGAATCGATAAAATCTGTCGGTTTTTGGTGACACCACGTGGGATTTTCTTCCGTCGAGCGGATAAGTCTATCACTTCTATGTGGGATTACGCGAAGCAAAGGGAGCGTAAGCAGAAGCTAGCCAGCGGATCGCCAGTTATGGACTAATTTACGGATATTGACCCCAGTCACTTGTCTCAGCACTCGGTGAAGCTAGGTGAGGCAGAGATCCCTAAAGAAGTCCGCCAGAAGACTCCCGTTTTTGGCTACTGCGATTCAGATTTCGCTTCTAGGCAAGAAGATAGAAGGTCCCGGAGTGGCTTCATCTTTTTCTTTCATTTGACTCCGATTTCAGTTTTCTCAAAGTTGCAATCAGTAGTAGCTAACTCGATCTTAGAAGCCGAGATCATAGCTGCTAACGAAGCGGTTAGGGAGGCTGAAGCCATTAGGAGGGTGTTAGAGGACATGGGTTCCTCGCCGGGCACCATCCCGATCCTCGAGGATAACTCAGGAGCTATCTCATTGTCGGTTCGCGGCTTGGGTGAAAACCGTACTAAACACATTGCAGTGCGTTTTCATTACTTGGTCGACAGGTGCCGTGCAAAGTCCGTGCAGTTGTACAAAATTGCGTCAAAGGAAAATTTAGCAGATTACCTGACTAAATCTCTTGCACTCCCGCAATTTTCGCCAATCTCCGGGCATGTCGCGGTAGAAATGCCGATTGAATAGCTTTGCTTTGTTGTATTAATATGCATTCCGCACCATGCGTTATATGACATTATTGTTTGCTGTGTTTTGATTGATTGTGTATATTGCTTTCGTCTCCTTTAATGTCTAAATATTTATCAACTAAACTCACTTTTGCTACATGAAACTCCAAAAAGCGAGGGGGGGAGAGAGCCAATGCTGTTATTGCGACATTAGAAGTTTATACATGTTAATACATAGTATTAGATTATATCGCATGTGTCGATGATCTACTTTGCCATATAGACTTAATCGAAGTTAATGTCACTTTGAACTATGGTTATAATTTTGTTAGCGCAACTAAATGGTAGACATAGTTGTCAATGTGATCGGATCGCTCATATTTCTCGGTATATGCTTGTATCCTATGACAACCGTCAGATGTAATAGATAATGAATGTTAAAATGCAACCTTTAATGTATTATCTTCATGTTGATGTTTTCTGTTGTAATGTTGGTAATGTTGCGCGTCTAAACAGAATTATTTCATGATGATGTTGTCATATGTTGTTTCTTATGGTTACATGTTTATCTATATGCTATGACTATATACATCTTACCAGCAGGTGCTTCAGGTAGCGGAACCGGCATGTTCATAACTGCGTATAGGCTGTGGAGGCCCAGCATGTTTGTTTTGCTGCTATCCAACGATATCTTTACCTGTCATGTGTTTTGTATATAAGTCATATTTGCCCGGTCATATATTAAGTAATTATACCTGTTTTTATTGCATTATCGTATGTGCATCATAAATATGTGCGTTTATTATCGTTACTGTGCATGTCTCATTGCATGAGGTTGTATTGGTGTGTGCAGACGGGTATATGCGGGTTTGCGAATTTCACGCAAAATTTACGCTCATTTTTATGTTTTATGCTTTGACAACCTTGCAGGGACCCAGACAATGCGTTCCTGACAATGCTAATTGGGTTGACATTTCCCCGACATTTAGCTATATAAATCATGTATGATGATTATATCTTCTATGTTTATGGCTATTAGTGCATATTTTTCAAATTTATATCAATCTGGGATCAACCCATATTTGCCTATGATAGTAATACTATCATGATATGATATTTCATTCAGTTAGAGTCTCCCCTTGAAGTAAGTTAGAAATAATAAGTTTCTGGGAAGGCAGTATAAAGGTAGCTAGATTAAGAAATAGCACTGAGGGGTGCGAGCGCTCTACTACCTACGTCACACTGCTATTACTGGACTATAGTACGTGAGTCACACGTACTACGCTATGGGCCGGGGCATAGCTCTGAATGGGACATCCCTGTTAGCAGAGCCGATGTATCTACTTCTACGAGAGGAGAGGGAGTGGATAATCGATAGGTGTAATATTAATTTAATTTCCATCATTTGTATGCTAATACATATTTCCACAGGCTTAAGGATTATCTTTAATTATGTCACAGTTTGTACTAATCTAAGTAATCAGGGGAGTGTTAGACATAGATTTGGTAACTAATATATCCATGTATTTAACCGGGTTATGCGGTTAGATCCCCTATCAGAATAACTAATGCCAATCCACCTTAATGTACCGAGTGGGTATATCTGCCCCATTAAGTGGGTCCAGTTATTGTTCTGTTATTAATACCTACCAATCGTTTTAGTCAATGATTCCGTTACTGTTGGGTAAAGTATAATCATTAAAGTCATTCTTCGGTACTTCGTATGTCCTTATCAGTTGAAAGTTCAGTGAGGTCACCTTTTTAAAAAAAGCACTATGACACATGTTAATGAAAATTACTGAAAACTAGTGTGGGGAATAATTTAAGTTGCGATCCTTTATCTACAGCTTTATTTTTTTTGAAAGCTTGTGGTTCAGAACTTAGTAGATCGCAGCCCCTTTTTGACATGAAAAACGCATGTTGTTCAAGCCGGCCCTCACTTTTTTATACGGCAGTGACTCGATTTTTGCGGTGTTGATTTTTGGAAGAGGTCGTAAAATTTCCCATGTCAAAAATGGTGTCTGTGCACTCGTTTTTGTTGTTGATATTCAGTGTAGCTCCTTCTATCTTTGGTGGTCTTCGCTTTTGATAGTTTAATAGGATACTAGTTCAAGAACACTTGTACAAATTTTTTCAATAAAATTCCTCTTCTGTACGACAAACTTATTTGGTGTTGGTCACTGATTTTTTTTGTAATGAAAAAATGGAAAGTTATGTTTTGTATCATTAGAAATCAGTTTGTATATAACTATAGAATGTCCAAATCTGTTTGTATACTTAATACACGTAAATTCACAAAGCATGTTCTGGGTAATTGACTGAATACACAATGAGATTTCACACAGTGATTTTTCGATGGTATGTCTGACCAAAACATCACTTTGAAAATCGATGAGAGCGCATCGCTCCTTTCAATTTTATTGTTGAAAATGATGTTTTTGTTTACTGTGATGCTATTCCAAGCCTCAGAACATGTGCACAGACCTCCTAAAATGCACACAAGGTCACTGCCTTCTCGAGTTTCATGCTTCCAAAAAAGTCTGACTTTATATTTTTACACACACAAAAAAATAAGCCACAAAAAGTCAGGAATGTTCAACTAGTGAACATAGGAGTTAAATTAACTACTTTCCAGCAACATTTATTAATAATGAATAATAAAACTTCTATGATGATTTTTTCGTTTTTGCTTTGAATCATTACGACCGGTTTTCACTTTGAAATTGCTTAGCATATACAAATACTATTTTAATGAAAAGTATATACATATGTTCCTTGAAACTCAGTGAACTGCATTCTTACGTTCTTCATTCATTATGTGTTCCTTACGCATCAGAAACTAGTTATGTGTATGGGATCCTTTGACACCATTTTTCCAGTATTATTTCCCCAGCTCAACAAAAAAAAAACAGTAAAATTTCCTAGGCAATCGTGAAACTTCACGCTAAAAAATTCGGGCCGGAGGGACTAGGTAAAAAGTTACTGGTTAAATGCAAGAATGCTTACTACGCAGGAACGAACATACCTACATTTATTTTCTTTATGTAGAATTCAAAGTAATCGCTTAAATAAATTAAATAGTACATTGAAATAAAGTGAAAACTAAACTGTCATTTATTAGATTTTTGATGGGCAGCTAACTACATATAAAAAAGCCGCCCGCGACTTGAATGGCTGCTGATTTCACTGGGAGCAAGATGTGGTCACTGAGACTCGAGTGCCACGGTCATAGCTTTTGGACTCCTCAGCCGCGTCCGAGTTGCACGGAGGCTCAGGGCTAGCCGGTGAGACTCAGGTTCAAGTCTCGAGTTGAACAGGTCCCGGGCCGGCCTTATTAATAACATGTTCTGTAACACCCACGGTATACTACATCGTTTTTACGCTATTGGTTTTTACGGGAATTCACTCATGGTAGTAATTCCTTGTTATCAAATGTATTTTAAGATGAATTCTTATTACATTTCCGGTTTTGAACAATACTTCCGGTTTTAATGTTGTATTAGGATAAAGGGGTATGAGGATAAGCTTGGAAGCTTAAATCCCATAGGGCCTTAAATCCTCAGTATATTTTACACTTAACCGATATACCGGAGTGGTGAAGGTTTGTAGGATGTAAGTTACAAAGCTGTAGCATCCGTATTCAATAACCTCCCACATTAATAGCGTTTACCCGATCCTTTTGTAGCGTATGTAGTAACCGTTTGAAGTTAAGGAAAATTGGCACGGAAATTCCGTGAAATGTGGCCGTTTTTCCCGTGACTGGGAATTTATGGCTAAATAAGGGAAAATTGCACGTATGGATTGTTGTTTGTGGTAATTGTT
Organism: Paulinella micropora; assembly: GCA_019918135.1. NCBI lineage: Eukaryota > Cercozoa > Imbricatea > Euglyphida > Paulinellidae > Paulinella > Paulinella micropora. The sequence goes on from WBZZ01005381.1 coordinate 230,563, forward strand.
TTGGCATTTGTGCATGTTACGGACGTAACGCATCGTGTCAGTTGACCCGTGTCAAAGGGACACTCCGTTTTTAGCGGTTTTCCCCTTTGGCTTGTTGTTTGGGTTCAATTCTGGCTTCCCTTTCTACTTTAGAAGTGGAGGTTAGCTTTGAACCAGTTGTGTTCAATTTATCATTAAATTCCATTTTTACTTTGAGCTCGTAAGGGACTAAGAAAAAAATTGGAATTGGGAACGACGCATTCTCTGGGAACAAGCTCAGTCACACTGTTGTTGACTGTGTCTTGGTGAGAGTGTCAAGTAGCTTCTCGATAATCAGTACTCTGTACTGGTCGTGTGAGATAGTGCTTTCAGTCGTCTCTGGAAAGGGAAACTACAGGTGGTAAGGGGAGTTTTGAAGATCAATAGGGAAGGACCCTGATCTCGAAACTTGGACCTTGACACCTAGGAGGTTGACATGTCAATGGCAACGGGGTCGGCATACGATCCCTACAAGGACCCGTGTGTTCAGCCGTTGTTGGGGAAGGCTGTGGGGGAGTTTCTACTACATGTAGCAGCAGACTACATAGTAGGACCCGCCGAGCAGCATCAGTTTTTGGAACACTTTGTCCCTTTGGCAAGTAAGTACAAAGACAGAGAAAGGGATAAGGAGGTTTACGATGCAGTGAAGGCCGAAAGTAGTGATTTGGCGAAATGGGGGTACAGTCAACCCACCTTTGCCATCGGGATTCACAGGCTATTCACCTAGTGAACCTAACTTGAAAACTTTGATGCCCATGGCCATGCAGATTAGGAGGATGATGGCAAGGATGTTCGTATCCTTGCACCTCCATGAACTGCAGATGGTGGTCATCCAAGGTTGGAGAACTCGGATGAGGATTACTATCCGACTCCTATCCCTTCAGAACAGTTTGATGTCCCATTCCTCGTGACGGGGGTGGAACCTGACATCAGTTGGAAGGAGGAATGGAATGGAGGTGTCAGAACGGACCCACCAAAGGGGGAGACTTTTGACGCGACCATGGTGGCTGCTTTCTTCAAGGACGAGGTTTGGCCAATGGTAGCCCATGCCTTCTCCAAGGCGGTAAAGAATTGGGATTCCGCTAAGGAGAAGTTGAAGGAAGCAAAATGAATGAGGGATACCAAGGTGTGGGGTAAAAAGACACCGGACACTTTGGACTTAGTCCAGGTTGAAGGCTTCATGCAAAAATTGGAGCTGATGACGAACAAGGACACGTTGGCTAACCATGCCAACAGCTGCAGGAGTCTGCGTGATCTGCTGAGGGAAGCGGAAGCAGCAGCACTCGCACAGACCAAAATTAGTAATACTGCAGCTGTGGCGGCGGATGCTAATCTTTTGGCGATGGCAAGGGAACAGGCTCATGAGAACTTATACCGATTTCTCTTGTACCTCATGGAGGTCGTAAAGGCCATAGAGTTTTGCGTTGAAAAATACGCATTATGGGAAGAGAGATATGCGGTAATAAAGAAAAGGGAGGAGGATGATCCCACGGACCCAGCGGTGCGATATGAGCAGGAGAGGAAGAGGATGGCGATATTCCTCGACAAGTTCTCGCCTGTTGCATTTCAACCGAGGACTAAAGGGGATAAAAAGCCGACAATATGGTTTACCCGACAGGTGAACTGTGCGTCGACTCCCCATGGTTGCGTAAGGCGATAAAGTCTCTCTCAGACTGCAAGATGATGGAAGAGAGTAATTTCGAGTGACTGTCGCCGATGACCCTGGTGGATATTCTCCGACAGTGCACGGATGCGGACCTTATGGAGCACTTTACGAGTCACGGAGAGTATCACAAAGGGGATGCTGAGGGAAATACAACATCGCGATGTGTATGCAGAGACGGGGGTGTTAAACTTTCCGAGACACACGCGATGATGCATGCTCTCATTGAGTTGCTCGTAACTCACGGAAGTCATTGGGATTTGACTAGTGAGGTCATGCTAACAGGACACATTTCCACGGTGGCTGGGAGTGCATTGGCGTTGACGGGCAAGAAACCGATGAGGGTTACGGGGAAATTTATGTCGGAGCTGGAGAAGCTGAAGAAGAACAACGCGTTAACGTTCTTCATGAGCCTCAAAAGGTTCATCCGACACGTGCTGGCAAGGATCCATCAGCATGATCCGTGTGTTTATCGGTCATTATTAATGCATGGCCGGGTGGCAGATGGACGAATAAGATCCCGAACAACGTCGATTTCACGACTGACCAATCCTCGGCGTGGAAGGATTTTGCTGCTGGATATGCGTCAGGAAGAGACATGTGGAAGGATTTCCTAGTCGCTGAGAGAGCGTGGGAAGATACTTTGGTCACCACGGGCGGGCTAAAGGCTTTAGCAGCGGTGGCGAGGGGCCAGCTGGAAAAAGGAAAAGGGGGGAAGGTGCTTGCCATCCAGTCGGGATCAGGTGCTGCAAGGCATCGAATCCCTAAGGCTCAAAAAGGGGGCTATGGTAAGCAGAGCAAGCGAGAAATGGAGGAGGAGGAGGAGGAAGATTAGAGCGATGAGCGTATTCTCCCTCCCGGAGGAAAGTCCAGGAGTGCCACTCCCTCTTATGGACAAAATCGTCGGCTCTGCTGGGACTACTACTTCAAGGGCTGCATGTGCCCGAAGAAGGAGCGTTGCGCTGGCCTTCACTCCGACAAGGACAAGGATTGGAGGGCCCTGGAGGCGTCGTTGGATTCGTCCAACGATGGCACTAAGGTTTGGGAAGTGATCAGGGCCATCCATAAAGAGGGCAAGCTGCAGATCAAGGATCAGAAGGACCCTGGTGCGGTATCTGGTCAGGGACCGGTTGAAGCAGTTCGATCAGGCAGCGAAGTCCTTGCGGGGAGGGGACGGAGGAGGCCGCGGAGGGCGCGAGGCATGGAGGTGGAAGCGGCTTCCGGACCAAAAGGCGGTTTAACAAGGGGAAGAGTGGCCGGCCCTTCAAGAAGGCTAAAGTGGCGGCAGCTTCCAAGGAGGAGGTGGAAAAAGAAACGGGGGCGATCTCCGAGGTGGAAGAGGGGGAAACTCAAGCTGGTAAGTACCAGTTGAGGGATACCTGTGGGGGGGGGGGGGGCGAAGGGCGGATTCCTCCGTTAGTACTCATGGGATGGTGTTGTGCCTCAGATGAAGAGTACTTCACCGCCGACGACATTCCATAAGCCCGGGGGGCGGGAAGTCGAGGCGATACCCACAGGTAACCCTTCTCACGAAGGTCAACAGTTGACTCATGGAATGGATGGTTCTGTGATGCAGGTAACGATTGAGCGGGATAAGCGTGGTGACAACGGGGGGGAAATGGGGCACAGGAAGGCCAGACAAGTTAATATTATAAATAAAAAGGTTGTTACTATCGCACCGCGAAAGTCGAGTACTACCCTAGAAATTTCACCGGTCCCGACGGTGAGGTTTAAGAAGAAAGTTTCATTCATCCCGGAGCCCGAATAGGAGGGGGTTAAGCCGGTGCCGATACGGATAAGGAAGTTTAAGTCCGTGAGTAAGTCGGCAAAGAGGGGGAAAACCGGGGGAGTAAAAACTACTGCTTTTGGTGAGGAATTCATCAGGAGCGGGCTGTCGGACCGGAAAGATTTGAGTCATAGTTTTGTTCAAGTTTTATCTGACTTGAAGGAGCGCCTAGAGGCGATTGAGATGCCGGAACATGCGTTGTGCATTACTCAGGTCTACTGCTTGGACTTGGAGAGTGCTTGCGATATGGCAAATGATACGTTGGCTAATATTAATATCGCGGGCGCGGCGTTCATAACGGCTAATCGGGCGTGGTTGGATAAAAATATGTTGCCAATTAAAGGAAGCATTGAAGGAGTGAATGGTAAGGCGAGGGCGGAGGTGACGGGGACAATGGTCTTGACTACTGAACTCTACTCCGGTAGGTCCTTTGACATTCAGTTGAGTATTCGGGAGGGTTGCTGATTGGATTCAAGCAACTCAATAAATGACTATTGAACTCTACTCCGGTAGGTCCTTTGACATTCAGTTCTAATATTGTCTGTCCGGAGTATTCGGGAGGGTTGCTGATTAGATTCAAGCAGCTCAATAAATGAATACATTAATTGATTGCCGGTCAGGTTTAGTGCACTATGGCATTAGTGACGATGACGCGGAGGGGTGAGGGGGCGGGCTGCGGTTCCACTCTTTCATACGGATACTTACGCGGTGTCATACACTAAGCATGGCTCGGTCGGCGCCGGTGACCCACATGCAATTGCGCGGAGCGCGAGGGTGCAGTTGGTCATACCGAAGCTATATCAGCACCCGGCATTGGACAATTATTATAAGGATTTCGAACCGGATTACCGCGGGCATACGGGAAAGGCTAGAAAGGTTGTTCGACGTTGGGAAAAGGCAACGGTGGAGGACTTAATTCAGGGTCGGTGTGCCCAGATTATGGCCTGCACAATGGAAGAACATAACATGGAGGAGGAGGCAGGGATTGATAGGTCCAAGGATGGAAAGAAGATGTGGTCCTTCAGAACCGATTCTGCTTCCATGCAAAGCTTAAGGCATCACAGGCAAATAGGCCGTTGTTTGAACCGTTGATATTGGTGCGGGTTCCAACGGGAGGGACGGAGGATGAAATAATGGATTTCGTGGGGGACATGTGGGGTGACAAACCTCTTTGTCCGCGGAATTTGGGGGAGACGGCGAAGTTGCTCACGAAGTATTTTGAGGGTGACAAACCGTTCTCTATTGTCCTACCGTTCCACGACAAGGCACTATGGGCGGATGAGGTTTTGGACCGGATGGTGGATCACCCAATCCCGGTGCCGTCTAGGAAGCGGCATTTGGTGCTTGCTTGTAGATTAGGCACTAGGGCACAAGGGTTGACGTATCGGAACTCACTCAAGGGATGTGACCTTCAGAAAATACGTGAGCAGGCATTTACCTGCTTCACGGGATTCTTTACGAAGAAGGCACCTATTCAGTACGCATTAGTTCTGGATCGGATGGCGAATCTGGGTAAGTTGGATGAGTTTTCGGAAGTCAAGTACCACCAAATCTAGAGGGAGGTAGAGATGCCCTCCGAGGACGGCTTGGTGGAGGATGCGTGGACGGATATGGCAAAGGCGCCCGAACTGAAGAGTCGGAAGGACACCCAGTCATGGGAGGATAGAATGGCTCAAATGCGGGTGGATTGGAAGGGGAGTGAGGAAGATCTCAAGTGCCTGCAGGAGATTATGGCCAAGGAGAAAGAGATCTTCGATCCGCCTAGACCGGGCACGGTCAAGCATTATAAGGCTCATCTCAGGAAGATACCGGGGATGAATATCACGCATGCCTCTAGGAGGTCTAGTCTGGGCCACAGGGAGGAGAGCATTGCCCAGGAGATGGCAGCGCCAGCAGGCCGGCCGGCAGCCCCTCGGCGCCGGCCGCGCACGCCGGCACGCAGCCGGCCCCGTCAGCGCCGGCCGGGTCGCACCACAGCGCGCCGGCGGAGCAGCGCGCGCTCAGCCACGCCGGGCCGGCGGCGCAGAAGGCCGGCGCCAGCGGCCAGCCGCACTGGTAGTCGCGGCAGGCCTCGCAGTAGGACCGCAGCACCGCGCAGCCCGCCCGCAGCGCGCCGGGCGGCACGTCCTGGCGCGCGAGCGGAAACAGGCCCCCGGCCAGGGTGGACTCGCACGCGTAGCCCCCGCCGTCGTCGCGGGCCCGGCACACCACCGGCGCGCCGCCCGGCCCGCACGGCAGCTGCACCTCGGGCGTCAGGCCACAGAAGCCCGGCGCCGCCTGGCGGCGGAAGGGGAAGGCGCACTCGAACTCGTCCGCCGCCGCCCGCACCTGCGCGCACAGGTTCGCGGCCGCGGCCCCGCGCACGGGCGCCGCCGGCCCGGGCGCCACCACGCCCAGCACCGACCAGACCGCCGCCGCCGTGAGCGCGACGGGCCGGGCGCCCGGCCGGAAGGGCCAGCCCGCCAACGGGAACAGGTAGTAGCACTCGGGCACGGCGCCGACGGCGAGGTCGGCGAGTCCCCGCGGGACGGCGGTGCCGGCGAAGTAGGCGTCCGCCCACGCCTGGCTCGGCGCGTACCAGTACTGCGCGCGCAGCAGGGGCCCCCCGGGGCACACCAGCTCGCGCGCGGGGCTGCTTCGCACCAGGGCGTCCGGGTCGTCGTCCGGGCCCAGGAGCCCCGGCGCCGGCAGGCGGCAGGAGCGCCCGTAGCGGCAGGCGCTGTACGGATCCGCCCGCGTGGCGTCCGCGCAGCGCCAGACCGACAGGCTGCCGAGCGCGCGCTCGGCCACGGGCACGGCCTCGGCCACGGGCACGGCCTCGGCCACCGCGCCCCCGGCCCAGCCCGCCACGAACGTGGTCCGTTGCTCCAGCGACAGGCCCCGCCAGGTGCCCAGCTGGGCCGGCCGCGCCGCCTCGCAGAAGCGGTAGCCGTCCCCGACCCAGCCCGCCGCGTACACACAGCGCGGCCAGCCCTGCACCAGGGCGCACGCGGCCGATGGGTGGCACACTACGTACTGGCACAGGTCCATCGGCCGGCTCTCGACGAGCTGGGAGGCGGGCACGAACAACAGGTACGCGCGGCCGGCGCTCGTGCGCCCCACCAGCACCAGCGCCTGTTGCGGGGCGGCCGGCAGCGCCCGGCACCCGAGCTGCAGCGCGCCGCCGGGGTTCAGCGCCACGGTGCCCCGCCGCACCCAGGCGCCCCACGGGTCCAGCTCGTCCTGGGCGTACCAGTCCACGCGCGGGCCCTGGCTGCTGTTGCCGCTGCTGTTCCGCGCCAGCGCAAAGAGCTGCAGCGAGGGCCAGCCGGTACGCGCGCAGAAGCCCACGCGCTCGACCCCGGCCGCCGCCTCCACGGACCGGTACGGCAGCGCGCGGGCCGCCGCCGCCGGGCCCCGCCAGTACTCGGCCTGGTCCGCCGGCGCCACCACGAACAGCTGCCCCGTGCCGCCGCACACGGCCAGCAGCGCGGCCGAGGCCGGCACCGGCACGCACTGCGTCACGGCGCAGGGCGGCGTCCACAGCGCCCGGACCGAGCCGTCGGCGTACCAGCGGTCCCGGCACTCGCCGAGCACGCCCAGGTCTTGCTCCGCACCGCCGGGCAGCCGCAGGCCCTCCTGCCAGAAACCCAGGTCCAGCTGCGCGCCGCCGCCCGCCAGCCGCCGGCCGTCCCAGTCGTACGCCCTGCCGTCCTCCAGCGCGGCCGGAGAGGAGCTATTGAAGTAGTAGTACCAGTCGAGCGCGTGGTCGGGATCCCCGTTCCGCCCGTACCGGGCGAAGAGCAGCAGCCGGTCGCCGCGCGGGGGCCCCACCAGCTCCAGCACGCCGCGGTTCACCGTGGCGCCGGCCTGCCGCAGGTGGACGGCCCCCGCGTGCGCTCGCCAGGGCTGGCAGTCGTAGGGGCCCCAGGCGTCGCCCGGCCACTCGACCCGCACGTACTGCCAGCGCGGCCCATCCAGGTACGCGCACACGGCCGTCAGCGCCGCGGCCAGCAGCCGCCAATTGAAGAGCCTCTCACAGCCCGGGTGCGCGAGCGCCTTCCACGCCGTCAGGTCCAGCGCGCTCTGGTAGACCACCGCCGTCCGCTCCGGCCCCCGGGCCAGCAAGAGCACCAGGTCGTCGTGCCCGTCGTCGTCCAGGCCCCCGACCAGCAGCGTCTGGTCCGCCGCCGTGGCGGCCGCGTCGGAGGAAGCGAAGAGCAACTGGTAGTCGTAGTCGACGACGCTGCCCAGGCCCGCGCCCACCGCCCCCGGCCCGCAGCTCAGGCCCCCGGCCGGCCACAGCGCCCGCAGCCGGCCGCCGGGGCAGTCGTACACGGCGCCGAGGCCGCCGGTGTTGTCCAGGTAGCCGGGCGCGCAGAACAAGGTGCAGTTGGGCCCGTCGGCCGCTAGGCCGTCGCACGTGCCCCAGTGCAGCCGGCCGGCCAGCTGCACCAGGAGTTCGTCGCGGCAGGGGCTCACCTCACACCCTAGCTCGCCGCGGCCCCCGGTGCCGGCCGCCTCCTGGTACCGCCCGTCCCGGCCGTCGCAGGCGCACGCGTACGAACCGGCCGTATTGCGGCAGGACGCGAGGGGGCTGCAGTCGTGGGTGCCCTCCCCGCACTCGTCCACGTCTTCGCACACCGTCGACAGGTGCCAACGCCCGTACGCGGGGAACACCTCCGTGCCGGCCGGGAACTCCTGGTAGGCCGGGCACGCGGCCGTCAGGTTCCCCGCCGCCGGTCGGAAGCCCGCGCTGCAGGCCACGCCGCAGCCGGTCCGGGGGCCCGCGCACTGGCTGAAATTATACGCGGGCCCGAACGCACTCGAGTCCGCGCTGCACTGGGGCAGGCTGGCGTTCCGTCCGCGCAGCACCGGGTACGACGCGAGCGGCCGGCTGTCGTTCAAGAGCAGGTAGGACCTCAGCGGGCGCGTCGTAGCGCTGTAGCCCAAGTACCCGCCGGCGGCGCGGCACTCGCACAGCTGCGAGGAGTCGAGGTAGTCCCAATACAGCACATCCAGGCCGCGCTCGGCCGCACTGTCCAACACAAAGCCCGGCACCCACCCGTCGAAACCGGAGCCGCACCTGCTGGCCCCCGTGCCCATGCACGAGTAATAGCGGTTGTCCGCCACCTCGACCTCGTAGCTGGGGCTGGCGCTCGCGGCGGCTACCAGCCAGAGCACGCCGGCCGGGGCCCACGAGCGGCGGGCCGGCGTGCGTGGTGAGGGCATCGACAAAACACGCACACACACACACACACACACACACGCACCAGCACACACGCCAGCACACCCCTGGGGATGGCTGGGGGATGGCTAGGAGGAAGTGACTAGCGCGCTTTCTTTCTCCCCAGGGGGGGGAGGGCTTTTGCTAGTCACGGGCGGCACGGTGCGGGTGCCGGGCCCGGTCGCGCCCGCCTAGGGAAAGGAGGAAAAGCCTGGGGGGGGAAAGGCGCAGACCGCCCCCCTCCCCCGCCCTTTCCCCTTCCCTTGTCCACCCCCCGCCCCTCTCCCCGGCCCTGGCTCGTAGCCGGAGTGGTTGGCCGGGTTCGGGCGCCCCAACCAGGCGTCCCGGCCGGTGCCGGGCAAGCTACCAGCCTACTCGAAACTCTTTATTCAGGCAGCGGAGGGCCGGGGCCCGTGCACGTTGGGCGACTGTGCTGGCTAACTGGTGCTGTACGTGAAGTAAAATAAGCAGCCCATATAAACCCGGGCATTCGAGTCATAATACACCGTGCCGGTACCCCAGGTGTGCGGACAGTTCCCGCAGGGCACCAGGAATAGTAACTGGCTGCCGGGCGTGTCCGCGACCCGCCATTGCACGCAGTCCTGCTGGTTCGAGGCGGGGTGGAGCACGAAGCGCAGGCCAAACTTGTCGTCGGTGATCGGGTCCCAGCCGTACTTTTCAAACCCAAAGAAATAGTGGATGTCCTTGGTCACTGACACCGCCAGGTTGCGATAGATGCTATTGTCCCCCGTGCCCCGACCGTAGTAGTTGTCGTACAGGTAACTGCTACCCAGCTTCAACGCCACCCAGCCCCCGGACCCCGCGGGCTCGAGGGAGAGGGGCACCGCGTCCTCGTCATAGGGGCTGCGGCAGGGCGAAGCGAACGGGTAGTTTCTGCTGCTGTCCATGTCGACACACAACCGGCCGTATTCGATGCGCAGCCGCTGGAAGTCGCGGCAGGCGTAGCTGCCCTCGGTATCCTGGCAGTACACGCACGGCCGGCTGGTGATAGTGCCGCACCGGTCAGAGCAGGCGCGGGTTTCCCACGTCGACGCCACGCATTCGTTCACGTTGGTACACGTGACGCCGTTGCCGGCGTAGCCCGCGTTGCAAGTACAATAGAAGCTGCCCACCGTGTCAGTGCAAGTGGCCCGGGCATCGCAGTTGTGTGTCCCGACCGCGCATTCGTTCTGGTTGACGCAGAGCCCGTCGACGCCCGAGGCAGAGAAGACATAACCCGCCTGGCACTGGCAGCTGTACCCCAGGTACGGGTACTGGGACACGCACAGCTGGTGGCACGGCGGTGGCCCCAACTTGCACGCATTCGGGTTCAGGTGCTGGAACGAGCTCAGGGCGCGCTGGGACAGCCCGAGCGCCAGGCCGTCCGTCAGGCAGGCAAAGGCGGACAGCTCGGAATACGCCTCCGACACCAGATAAAACCCCCACGCCAGGTCCGCCACGATGCCGCAGTAGCCGGCCGCCGGGCCCAGCACGATGGCGGACTGCAGCGCGCAGGGGCTCGACGCACAGGTCAGGCAGTACCCGTAGCTCTGGGCCACGGTCCGGCTCGTGACCTGCTGCCCAAAGGCCGCGGGGTCGGCCAGCGCGGGCCACAACACGTGTCCGCGCTCGGACAGACCAAACACCACGTCCTGCCAGGCGGGGCGCGCGTAGCACTCGTCCTTGGTCCGCAGGGTAGCGCAGCGGTAGGGTCGGCGCGCCGGCCAGGGCGTAGTCGGCGTACAGGCACCCCTCCTGGCCCCGCAGCGTGATGACCTGGCCTAGCTTCGACCAGGTCGCCGGCTCCAGGATCACGTCGCTCGGCGGCGCCGGGGCGGACGGAGCGGGCGCCGAGCCGGAGGCCGACGGCGTCACGCTGGGCGTGCGGGAGCTGCTCTGGGGCGTGCCGGACGCCGACGGCGACGCCGAGGCCGACACCTGCGAGGCGTTGGCAGTCAGCAGGTAGAAGGCCTGGTCAAAGCTGGCCGAGCCGGGACAGCTACTCCGCGATAGCACGCCGTCCCTGGTCTGGAGGCAGCCACAGGGACCACCAGCGCAAAGCGCGGTCAGCGTGTACAAGCGGCCCGCGCGGGCCGCGAGCCTGGCGAGCACGGGCTCGTAGGGCTGCAGCCGCCACCGAGTGGCGTTGCCGGGGCCCTCGACCAGGTAGCAAGGCCGGCCGGCCTGGCCGCACGCGAGGTACTGGTCCGCGGGCAAGTAGCGCAGCCGGTACAAGAAGCGGGCCTCGTCGGGCACCACCTCCCACTGGTGCCGCGCGCGCAGCTCCGCCGCCACCTGCAGGCGCGGGTCCAGCCCCTGCGCGGCGTACGTGGTCGCCCACACGTCGGCGCCCGCGACCCACGCCAGCGCCTCGGTGCCCGGGAAGTCCACGGCGGAGCTGACCAAGTTGACGGGGCCGGCCAGCAGCTCCGGCGGCAGGGCGCGCGGCGACGGGCTGGCGGACACGGCCGTGCGCGTGGGCGACACGCTGGCCGAGCGGGAGGCGGAGGGGCTGGCCGGGCGGGAGGCCGACGCCGACCGCGACGCGCTCGTGCTGGCCGAGGCGCTGGCGCTGTCGGAGGCCCCCTGGCTCCGGCTGGGCGTGGGCGAGCGCGGGGGCGTGGGCGTCGCCGTCGCCGTCGCGCTCGTGCTCGCCGCGGGCGACGCGGACGCCGTGCGGCTGGAGGATGATTTCACGGAGTTTTTGGACTCCCCGATTTCGTCTCATGTACGGATGGTTCCGAAGCCGGATGGGGCACTGAGGTTTTGTGTGAATTACTATCGGGCGAACAAAATCATCGAACGAGAGCGGTACCCGCTTCCTAAGATTGATGATTGTATGCGCAAGTTAAAACACGCGAAATATTACTCGGTGTTGGATTTGAAGAATGGGTTCTGGCAGATCCCGCTCAGTAGAAAGAGCAGGTGGCTTACCGCGTTTGTGGTGGGCATGACGCTGTACCAGTGGAAGGTATTGCCGATGGGTCTGAGGAACTCGCCGGGCATATTTCAGGCAGCAATGCAGAAAATGCTTGGTCGACAGTTTGAGGATGGAAGGGCAGGTGGGTTTATGGAGAAATATGGGCAGAAGGCGGAGGATTATGCTTTCTGTTACATATATAGATGATATTATTATCTACTCCAATACCATGGAGGAACATCTGGCCCACATCCAGGACGTTTTCCGACGGGTGAGAGAGTTTGGCCTCAAGGTGAACTTGGCCAAGTGCCAGTTTGCCACCCGGCAGGTAACGAACTTGGGATATGATATATAGAACGGAACGGTGGCGATCGCGGCTAAGAAGAGGGAAGCTGTGGAGGGAATTAAGCGGCCTCAGACGCGGTCGGAGCTATTCTCCTTGATTGCGTTGGCGCAATACTATAGTCAGTTCTTTCCGAATAGGTCGGACACGGTTAAGCCGTTGAGGGAGCTGTACGTGAAAGGCGATATGAGGGACGCCTAAACAGGAGGAGGCGTTCGAAGGAAATGTTAACTCGTGATCCCAAGTTCAATAAGGACTGCATCTTAATGATGCCGGATGTGGACAAACAGTATGTGCTGGACACGTGCACCGATGCGTCTAAGTACGCGATCGGGGCGGTCCTACAGCATTACGATAGTCACGGAGTCCTGAGGCCGATTAATATTGTATTTGAGCCGGAAGCTCAATAAGGCCGAACAGAACTACTGTACAAGGTAGAGGGAAGCCTTGGCGGTGGTCCGGTCCTTTATAAGGCTCAGGGAGTACTTGTTGGGGTCACGAGATATCGTAGTGAGGACGGATCATCAGAACCTTCTATGGTCAATGACGAATGATTGCACGGGCCGGTTGGCCAGATGGCAGGCTTTGCTATCATGCTATGATTTCACCGTCAAATATCTGCCCGGCAAGAAAAACATTGTCGCCGACTCTTTATCTAGGGTCAATTACTCTACGCCATCCGCTTGCCTGGCTGCAATGCAGCAGATGGACGAGTTTGAGGACTTAGCGTTGAGGAAGGACATGAAGGATGTCTTGCAGGCGAATATGATCTTCTATGCCAATAAATCTCACCCGGGGTCTAGCCGGAAGGAGCCTAAGCTGGTGGAAGCTAAGAGGGCGGAATATAGGAGAGTCAGGACGACTCAGTTGGAACGGGAGGTAGGCAGTGCAGAGTGCTGTGACGAGCATTCAGGTTGCTGAGGAGGCCCATGCAACGCCTTAAGGAGTACGAGGCAGATAAGGCTGCGATGAGGGATAAGCATAAGGCGGAGCATGAGTGCTACTGTTGCCAGGCACATGCGGCACCGGCCGTCCGCACCTACGTGGAAGACCCGGGCGTGGGCCGTCCGAGCCCTCGAGGCAGAGGAGACCTCAGTAGAGCCGGTGGCGGGGCCGGATTCCAGGCTTTATGAGGAAGTCCAGGTAGAGGACGGTACAGTGCGCATTGCAGCTGTAGAGGCTTGGAAACTTGAAAGTAATTCAAGTCACGGTGACACTCTTTCAACCGCGCGCCACCCGTTTTACCAACGCTTAAGTTTGCCTGAATAATCATCCGATAATCAGTCTGATTGAAAAAAACATAGAGTGCGGTATAATATATACCGACGGGCCCGGGCCGTGACCGTCCTGTGTTAACCACTCCGAGCAGGGGCAAGATGTCACAGTGTTACGAATATTTAATATTATTAATACTATGATAATAAAATAATCAGAGTCATTACTGACAGTATTAATACAGTGACTACGAGAAAGCAAGCCTCGGACTCTCCGCCAATGTCTTCTGCCACGGTCACAGAGATTGATCGAGTCACAAGGAAAAGCAAGCGAAGGCAGAAAGGCAACCGTCCTCAGCAGTGCAGTACTCAGCAAAAGGTATTAATAATTCACTGTGCAAACTTTCGTGCCGGGCCGTCCGGCCGGCATACGCAAATACAGGTATATAAAATGATTGCTAAAGAATCTTAAAAAGGCCGGTAACTGTTGGCCTTTGAAGTACTTAAATTATTAATGAATAATTATTAATCGAATGATACTTCAGGATAACAGACTCTGGGGCTGTTACAACTGAACCGTGCGGGCCGCAGTGCCGCCGGGGCCCGGCCATGCTTATTATCCGCGGCCGCTCAGCCGCGGGTAGTGATACCCGGCCCAGCGCTATTAAGAATGAAAAGTACATAATAAATATATTTTTTAAAAGTAATGATAAAATAAGCAAAGAAACAATCCAAAGCCACTAGCGGTAATAACTTGAAGGGGCCACAGCAGACTCGGCTATCTGAGGCGCGCCTTGATCATGACTCGTGACAAGGTAAACAATCAGACGAGCAAATTCACATGTCTTGCCCGATTCAGAAAAAAAAAAAAAAAGCGCGGGGGGGGGGGGGGGGGGGGAGAAACATCAAAGCCACAAGTAAAAGCGCCACAGCAGGCTAGGCGCCGGCGCGCCTTTTTAATTTTGTGTGTGTGTGTGTGTTCTTTTTGAATGAAAACTTATGCGCCACTGAAGTGGTTTGCGTGCGTGAAAAGTTCAGCGTTACACTCGCAGACATTCAAGTGTCAAAGTCAACTATCAAATTTAAACTTGAAAACCAAAATTCAAATTCGCTCAAATGAACAATATATCCGTCCGCCAAGTCAGCACAATTTTTGCGAAATGTTATCGTTAAATTTGACTAATTTGAAACATATGTTCTAGTTGTTGATTTCGAATCTGATTGTTGGCTTCGACACTTGAATGTGCTTCGCCATAACACTTAGACTTATCCTTGAAGTAGAAGTAGACGAGAAGTATCCCCTCTTGGTGCTGCAATCAATCTACGTACACAGGCTTACCTGTATCTAATATTACAACTCTATCTCCAACGCAAACTCGCCTCCCGATGGCTGCGTCCTCGTGGATGAGATTTTGTCCAAACACCGCGTTGTCTTTTCCTCGCAACCGGTGCCTGTGTGTGTGTGTGTGTGTGTGAGTGAGAGAGAGAGAGAGAAAGAGAGAGCGAGAGCGAGCGAGCGAGCGAGAGAGAGAGAGAGAGAGAGAGAGAGAGAGAAAGACCTCCTGAGAAGACTGGAAACTGGCAGCGAAGGGTCACGAGTTCCGGTCGCAGGCTGGACATATATACATACATCACATTACATTACATTACATTACTTTACATTACATTACATTGCCTTACCTTACCTTACCTGACCTGACCTGACATGACATGACATGACATGACATTACATTAATTACATTACATTAATTACACTACATTACATTACATTACATTACATTACAATACATTACATTAAGTGACAATACATTACAATACATTATATCACATTTATATTAACGTTTACATTAACATTTACATTAACATTTACATTAACATTTACGTTGACATTTACTTTAACATTAACTTTACATTAACTTTACATTACTTTACATTACTTTACATTACTTTCAATTCCTTTCCATTCCATTCCATTCCATTCCATGACATGACATGACATGACATGATATGACATAACATGATGTGACATAACATGACATGACGTTACATGACGTTACATGACGTTACGTTACATTACATTACATTACATTACGTTACGTTACGTTACGATATGTTACGTTACATTACATATTACATATTACATATTACGTTACCTATGTAATCTAATCTAATCTAATGTAATCTAATGTAATGTAATTAATGTAATGCAATGCAATGTAATGTAATGTAATGTAACGCAACATAACGTAACGTAAAGTAACGTAAAGTAACGTAAAGTAACGTAACGTAACGTAACGATTGTATTAGATCATATTACATACCATTACATTACATTACACGACACGACATGACATGACATGACATGACATGGCATGGCATGGCATGACACGACATGACATGACATGACATGATATGACACGACACAACATGACATTACATGACATGGCATGACACGACATGGCATGACATGACATGGCATGACACGACATGGCATGACATGACATGACATGGCATCGCATGGCATGACATAACATGACAAGACATGACAAGACATGACATTACACGTCTGTATCATTCGCTGTACCACCTACGGCGGTAGCGTTTGCTTTAAAACATTCATACCCGGCGGCTAAAAGGACTTGTCCCTTTTGCCACCTTTTGCCACAGCAACTACTAAAAATATTGCTGTTGAAATTCAAGACAACAACAAAAATTAGTTTTTCATTTTTGTGTCAGATTTTCATTTTTGTGACAGTTTTTCATTTTTGTGACAAAAATTCAAATTTTCAAATTTAACTGTAACATTTCGCGAAAATTTACGATATTTTGCGGACGAATATAGCCGTTAGTTTGAGAAATTCAAATTTTCACCCAAAATCAAAATTCCAACCAAAACTGAAATTCCAACCAAAACAGAAAAATCAATTTTTTTTGTTGTCTTGAATGTCAACAGCAATATAGTGGCAAAGTCCGGTAAGTTTTATATGTTTATTTTTATTATTTATGAGGAAACAGCATATCCAAGTAATAAAAATCAATTTTTAATGTTTTTTCAAGTTGCCAGGATCACTAGATCAGCAAAGGGTGGCAAAAAGTGGCAAATATTTTTAGTGGTACTGTTTATTTGCCATTTATTTACTAATTTTTTGCTGAATTTTTACTGTGATTTCAACGCCTCAAGTTAAATTACATCATAAATTAATAAAAAATCAAATTTAAATTTTGCTACATACAACACAAATGTGCGGGTGGCACCAGTACTTGAAATTTAGTGACATTTGCCACTCATAATTTCACTAAGTCAATAACACATACTTGGCCGAAACCAAATAAATCCTGCAGCTTTTACTTTCTAATTCATTTAAATAATCACGGAAAAGCTAAATATTAATTAATTTTGAATATTAATAATTGATTTATCATAGTCACTTAGTGATTATGACCTTTGCGGTGTGAACTCACGGGTCACAGTTTAAATTTACGCAAGCAATAATATAAAAAAAAAACAGACTTTTATATCATTTTAATACTGAATCTCACAATGAGTTTAATAAACTAATTGTTAAAGATTCCAAGTGCTCAAAAAAAAAAAAAAAAAAACCTGTGATGTTGCATCACGATTCAAAGCAATTAAATATTAGTAGTAGTAGCAGTAGTAGTAGACTACTGCTACTGCTGTTGTTGCTGCTGCTACTACTACTGCAGCAGCAGTACTAGGCTACTACTGCTGCTGTTGTTGCTGCTGCTACTACTACTACTGATACTACAACAACAACTACTACTACAGCATCAGTAGTAGTAGTAATAGTAGTAGTAGTAACGTAGTCGTAGAAGCAGTAGTAGTAGTACTAGTAATAGTACCGGTAGTAGTAGTAGTAGTAATAGTAGTAGTAGTAGTAGTAGTAGTAGTAATAGTAGTAATAGTAGTAAGTAGTAGTAGTAGTACCAGTACTAGTAGTGGTAGTAAATAGTAATAGTAATAGTAGTAGTAAAAGTAGTATTAGTAGTAGTGGTACTAAATAGTAATAGTAATAGTAAATAGTAATAGTAATTGTAGTAGTAAAAGTAGTAGTAGTAGTGTAGTAGGTAGTGAATAATAATAGTAGGTAGCAAGTAGTAGTAAGAATAGTAGAAGTAGCAAGTAGTAGGTAGTAGTAGCAGTAGTCGTGGTGGTAGTTGTACTAGTATTAGTAATGGTAGTGCTAGTAATAGTAGCAGCAGTAGCAGTAGTATAGTAGTAGTAGTAGTAGTTAAGTAGTAGAAGTGAGTGCATACTTACGTACATACGTACGTGCATACATACACAAGTACTTAAATACACAAAACAAAAACGAAAAGAAGCTTAGATTCAGTAGTGGTAGTAGAAGTAGCAGCAGTAGTAATAGTAGTAGTAGTAGTAGTAGTATAGTAGTAGTAATAGTAGTAGTAGTAGTAGTATAGTAGTAGTAGTAGTAGTAGTAGTAGTAGTAGTAGTAATGTCGTAGTAGCATTAGTATTAGTATTATTAGTAGCAGTAGTAGCAGCAGTAGTAGTAGTCGTAGTAGTAGCAGTAGTAGTAATAGTTGTAGTAGTAGTAAGTAGTAGTAGTAGTAGTAGTAAGTAGTAGTAGTAGTAGTAGTAAGTAGTAGTAAGTGGTAGTAGTAGTAGTAGTAGTAAGTAGTAGTAGTAAGTAGTAGTAAGTGGTAGTAGTAGTAGTAGTAAGTAGTAGTAGTAGTAGTCGTAGTAGTAGCACCGCCCCAGGCGGTCTTTCAGGTTTTCGTACGCTCTCACTCTCTTTTCACTGACCGCGACGGCTGCCCTGAGATGCCGCTCGCGCATGTCGTGAGCCTGTCCCGAGTGCTCGCTAAGGAAGTCGGCTATCTTCCTCACTACCTGATCACATTGCGCTCTTTTCACATCGGTGCGTTGCGACTGCAGGCCCAATAGGATCTCGTCTCTGTCGTGGTATTGAAACCAGGGATCATACATCAGATAGAGGTACGTTCTGTTTTCGGTTTTGAGCTCGGACCAGCCGTCTGCACGGGGCGAGGCAGGAGGAGTGCTGTCCTGGTACGGCACCGTGTCCGAGCTGGCGTCAGAGTGTGTGTCTGCTTCCAGGTCATCGTATGTCAAGGGCACACTCGAGACTGATATGTCCGCAACTGCCGCAAATAGACTTTGGCCATCCTCGCTCAGCTGCAAGGACCGCAGCAGTTCCTTGGCCTGTTGTGGCGTGGAGCTAAACTCGCATCCAAAACTTGCCTCTGGAACTACCACGGCCTCTGCAGCAGCGGCGGATAGACTGACAGCCATTTGGGAACTACTACAAGACGCCTTTGTGATTTAAACTGTTCTTGCAAAGCTCTTCGAGACTACACGCACAAGCACACACACACACTAGAGCACGCCAGAGCACACGAGAACACGCGTACACACACACACGCCCGCACTGTTGACCAGGCCCAGCGTGCGTTTGTCGGCCTGCCCGGCAGGAGCTAGACTCGCTTCCGGGGAGTCCTTGGACGCACGCCTGCACTGCCCAGCAGTAGCAGGACACACGCACGCACACACGACACACACAGGCGAGACAAAAAACCGCAAGGGTTTAGGGTTTAGTCAGTCTTCTGTTTTTTGTGAAAAAAATGTGTGGCTGGCACGTGTTTCAAAAATAAGGGGACCCACACTTGTGGGTGCGTGCCACCAGCCGCAAAAACCAGTGAATTTTACTGGTCGTGAATATTCACGCGCAAATGCCACTTTCCCAGACTGGGCCGGCCGGGTGACTAATGCCAATAATGCCAATCCGCAAGGGACAAAATGGCAATGGATTATCCCGTTTTGGGTAAATTGGCAGCCTGTTCTTTCAGGCCTAACGGTAAAGTAAGATGGATTGATGTACGTATGTATGTATGTATGTATGTATGTATGTCGGTCTGTCTGTCTGTATGTATGTACGTACGCATGTTTGTACGTACGCATATGTATGTATGTACGTATGTATGTATGTAAGTATGTATGTATGTATCTATGTATGCATGCATGCTATGCCATGCTATGCTATGCTACGCTATGCTACGCTATGCTATGCTATGCTATGCTATGTATGTATGTATGCATGCATGCATGTATGTATGTATGTATGTATGTATGTCTGTCTGTCTGTATGTATGTACGTACGCATGTTTGTGCGTACACATATGTATGTATGCATGTATGTATGCATGCATGCATGTATGTATGTAATTGTATGTATGTATGTATCTATATATGTATGTATGTATGTATATATGTGCGTGCATATGCAATAAAAAAACATTGTTCCAAATAACAACAAACAACAACAACAACAACAGCAACAACAACAAACAACAACAACAATTACAATAATAATAATAATAATAATAGTAATAATAATAATAATAATAATAGTGCTTCTCTGTCAATGGCTGATGCAAATCTGCACATGCGCCTCCATCGTCTCACCCGTGAGGGGAGTACGAAGAATTGACGATAGGCTCTAATGACACCCCCGCATGGGCAGTTCCAACACTTCCAGACGGACCGGTATGTTCAATGAAAATACTGGTTGCACCGACGGGAATCGAACTGGCTACAGGGCCCAGATGGTAGAACTTGACAATAATAATAATAATAATAATAATAATAATAATAATAATAATAATAATAATAATAATAATAATAATAATAATAATAATAATAATAATAATAATAATAATAATAATAATAATAATAGTGCTTCTCTGTCAATGGCTGATGCATTTCTGCACATGCGCCTCCATCGTCTCACCCGTGAGGGGAGTACGAAGAATTGACGATAAGCTCTAATGACACCCCCGCGAGGGCAGTTCCAACACTTCCAGACGGGCCGGTATGTTCAATGAAAATACTGGTCCAGAAATAGACCGGTATGTTCAATGAAAATACTGGTGGCACCGACGGGAATCGAACTGGCGACAGGGCCCAGATGGTAGAACTTGACCACTGGGCTATCACGGTGTCCATAATAATAATAATAATAATAATAATAATAATAATAATAATAATAATAATAATAATAATAATAATAATAATAATAATAATAATAGTGCTATTTTATATAATGTATGCATGTATAAGATCTGACATGTATGGATGTACGTATGTACGTATGTATGTATGTATGTATGTATGCATCATGCATGCTATGCTATGCTATGCTATGCTATGCTATGATATGTATGTATGTATGTATGTATGTATGTATGTGTGTAATATTGTATGTATGTATGTATGTATGTATGCATGCATGCATGTATGTATGTATATGTATGTATGTATGTACGTTCGCATGTTTGTACGTACGCATGTATGTATATATGCATGTATGCATGCATGCATGTATGTATGAATGTATGTATGTATGTATGCATGCATGTATGCATGTTGCACCTCGGCCGCTGCCGCCTCGGCACCTGTTATTGTAGTTGCACCTCGGCCGCTGCCGCCTCAACGTTGAGCTCAAAGGGGCAGGCAGCGACAGTATCGTAGAAATATTCGTCGTTAATTTTGTTAAAGTCGCTCTAATTAAAAAATTTCATTCAAATTTAAAACTTAAATTTAAATTTAAATTAAGTAAAATAATAAATTACATTAATTTTAATATCAAAAATGATATAAAAGTTTGAAACAACAAGGGAAAAAAGTATAATATCACGTACATGCAAAAAAACACACAAGACGTTCATGTGTAAAGGTTATAAATTTAAATTTTTTAATTTTTTTAAATATTATGATAGAATTAATTATTCTGATTAGAAAAATATATTATGTAGATATATTCAAGGGAAAACAAAAACGTACAAGAGCAGAACAAAAACTTTGTGACGTACAATAGCGGCAATTACAAAACAGTTAAAAAACCGCTGTAACGGTTATGAATTTAATTTTTTTTCAAAATTTTTGTATTTCTGACTTCAAGTAGATATATATAATCTTTGATTTTTCAAATGAAATCAATATATCAAGTTTCAAATATATATAATTTATCTTGCACGAGATGCAAAAAAAAACACAACTCAGCTCAGCCGGGTTGAGTTCATGTGTAACTGTTATAACAGTTATAAATTTAAATTTTTTTAAATTTTTTTAATATTATGGTACTACAGAATTAATTATTCTGATAGAAAAAAAATATTATGTAGATATATTCAAGGAAAAACAAAAACGTACAAGAGCAGAACAAAAATCCTACACTGTAGGCATCACCCCCCGGATAGCTGGTAAAAAGTACCTTTTCCTGGTGACAGGTGCACCAGCTTGTTTTTCAGTATTATTTGTCCGGATTGGACCTGATGCCATTTTATTCCTGGTCTGTTGCCGTTTTCCTTTTTTGGCTTCACTGAGATAATACAACGAGACATCATTCTCATTCTTGAGGACTGTGTTTGGTTGTATTACCGACTTTTTACGAGCTATCGTTGGGGGCACTACATTTGGAGTCCACATCACTAGGGTGATTTCTTTCTGCTTTGCCACACAGGCAACAGAGTGAATTTTCACTGACCTGTCTCACACGGGGACGTCAGACGAAAACAAATACTCCAACACAGCTCCCTCATCACTCTTTCACAAAACAAATAATTTGATTGGTCTCAAGCAGGTGTCTCGTACCCTCTAGCCCAATCAGTATCTGTGTGCTCACAAGGAGACATCAGATACAAACTCTCTGTCGTTCTTGCTGTTCTCACACAGAGACCAAGAAGAAGGAGGTGGACAGAAGAGTGAAGGAACACACACAAAACACAAACAAGCATAGGGACAGGAGCACAACACTCTATCCTTCTAGTTTGTGCATTTATCTGCATTATCTCACACATAGTATTACGTCAGAGTATTTTTGCAACTCTCTGATCGTTTTCTAAAGGTAGGCCTGAGAACCTATCCGACCGACTGTCGACTTCTCAAGGAGAGCTTTTCTAGCTTCTCTATTACTATCTGTGGGTAGGTCCAAGTGCCTCATACTAGATACAATATAGAAAAGAAGGAGGAGAAAGTAATCTGAGTAAGGAGAACAAGAAATCGGAGAAAGCCTCAAAGACTATTTTTCTCAAACAAAAACAAACATACAAACAGTGTTTCATAGAGGACAGGGAATCTTATCCTACCCTCTCTATTAGTTTCTCTCTTCACTAGTCAATCGACTGAAGGAGGAACAGAACACAAACGAACAAAAACCAAACATAGGAGCTGACACTGTCCTCCTGTTGATCACTACTACGACATCATGTCGACAGAGACCGCCGAAGCGAGTGAATTCTCGGAGGCAGATCAAAGAAGAGAAGAAGAAGAAGCAGGAGGAGGAGGAGGAAGAGGATTGAATGAAGGAGTAGGAGGAGGATTGAATGAAGGAGGAGGAGATGAAGGAGTAGGAGGAGGAGTAGAAGAGGGCTGGGATGATGAAGGAAGATATGGAGGAGACGAAGATGAAGGAGGATTTGAACAAGAAGAGACGGGAGGAGGAGGAGCATATGGTAATCCCTTACCTGCCTACACGGGAGGAGGAGGACGAAAAATGATCGACTTGATTCATAGTGATGGAGAGGAGATCACAGTGGAGGAACAACAGTGGGTGCAAGACCACTATGACCTCACTAAAGAAGAGTTTGATAACAAGATGGGGGTAGAGAAGGACACCTATGTGTGGATCCCTCAGGATCAAAGAAGAGAGAAAAGTCGTGCTAAAAAGGATGTCTATATCCTATTATCAAACACAGCACAGCTCCTCGGCAAACTGGTCTCTGATCCAGAAGAGAGAAAGAAGATACAGCATATCAAGTTTGGGGACACACACACCCACCTTGAATTACTCGATGCTATCTTTGGGGTGTACACTCAAACCCTGATTTGGGAACGTACATACGGCCCACGATGTGAGGGTTACCTCCAGTACACAAACCCAAGAGCAACGGCCAGATTCCTCGCGACTGGTCAGGAGGCAGTCGATGTAACAAAAATGAAGACCAATCTGGGTTCGAAAAACTCGAGTGGTATATTTCATTTTTTTACAATGGAAATAAAGGCCTTGGAAGAGGGGAAGGCAGAGATGGAAAAAAGCATTAAGGCAGCAGGAGAAACTCATCCTGTGATTGATGAGTTAGAGAAGACCGACAGAGTTCTGACCAAGATCAGACTGTTGATGGGTGCGTTACTGCACAAGGAGGCATGGAAGAGATGGATTCCTACCAAGGATCACTCTGTCCTTAAATCACTTAGTAACGCACCACCGGTCGCCAACAAAGCAGGTGTTGACCAATATGTGGAGAAATATAATTTTCTCAGATCTGCTTCTGAATTGGTGGCCTTTATCACTCATGCTCAAAAGCTGGTGATATCTGAGAAGAAGAAGGCGAAAGAGAATAAGGAGTTCGAGAAGACGATGAGACTGGAAAGAATGAAAGCAAAAGTGAGTGGTGCAAAGACACACCCTCCGACATATTTGACCCCACCAGCTCCTGCCCCACCAGCCCCTGCACCCTCGGGCTCAACTACGGTGGTGGTCACAAACACGGAGAAGAAGGACAGACAGAACATCATAAATGCCTTCAAGGGGAAGAAAGGAGGAGTGGCAAGTCTCATGCTATATGCCAAGACGAGCTCAGACAAAGACTCTGATGCTTCGCTTTTGAGCAAGCTCAAAGAGATCAATGCCTGCATGAAGGCTTTTCCTTGCGACGAAACGCAGGAATACGAGGCCCTTGTTACTGTTTTTGACCAATCTCTAGTCTCGGAGGGATTTGATCTGACACAGTACAAGTTTTTGAGAAAGAAGGAGGAGATTAAGAGAAACAATGCAACAGGCCTAGACGCTCAGTGTGAACTGGCGGTGGCCACACTCATTTCATATTTTCAATCTCATGGATACCAGCATCTCTGCACTGGTACTCTCATAGGATTTGAAATCTTTGAGACAGTGGCGATGAGTTTGAGGAGTGCTGTTGGCTTGGCGGCGACCCTTACGGAGGTAGTTTCCTCCTATGGGCTATTCTATGGCCGCAAGTCGATCATCCTCTATTTCTTCTCGGCGTTACACACAGTTAACCCGAGTAAGCTTACTCAGCTCATACAACAATGCTCGACGTTTAGCTCAGTGAAGTCCAAGAACTTCCTCGAGACACACGTGTTCGAAAATACGGTTCAAAGCGTCGCTCCGTCAGCACTGTTTCAAGAAGTGATGAGTGCATGCTCAAACATGGACTCGCTCACGGAGGCACATACGGCACAGGCAGGCGGTGTACCTGTTGGCGCACAAGCCACGTACACAAACAGAGTTGCCGGTTGGAAGAGACAGAGAGAGCCAGACCTGAAGACCGCATGTTGGAGGTGGTTCGCGGGCTTGCAGTGTAAGGCACAGATGGAGAACAGAGACTGCTCTTTCAATCATGATAGGCAGAACCCAACAGCAAGGGCAAATTTTCTGAGCAGGACGGAAGGCAAGGAACCGGGCCTTTTCAATATGCTTCAGATTGCCGCTGTGAACGAAGGTTGGTATGCCAATATGTGTGATGATGAGGAGTTACGAGAGGCAATCATTACCTACATGAAGAGGATGAAGGAGAAGAAGGAGGAAAGGGAGAGACAAAAGAACTTAAAGGCCTCTCAAAGAGGACGAGGAGGAAGAGCAGGAGCAGGAGGACGAGGAGGAGGAGCAGGAGCAGGAGGACGAGGACGAGGAACATGGGGAGGAGCCTCGAGGTGGCAGGGAACCCCTCAGAGAGGAAGAGGAGGAGGTCGGGGATATACCCCTTATGGAGGCAGAGCTGTTCGAGCTCCAGCCCCCCCCACCCAGAGGAGGAGGAGGCTCATGGGCAAGCTCCAACCCGAATTTCGGTCGAGCTCAGGCCTACAACACTGCCTCGGAGACCGATACGTCATCCCACCCGGACACTACTCAAGGTAATCGTTTCGAGGTGGTGGAATGACTGGAGGGGGAAGAAGAGAGGAAGGAGACGACTGTGAAGTTTAACCCTAAAGTCACAGTGCTTTCTAATGCTGTTGTGCAGACTGGGCCAACGCTTCCTCTATGTGAAAACAAAGATGTGGGTACACAGAGACTGCAGCCCCAAGGTAGTCTCATACCCGTTCATACAGCACGGTTACCAATGATAACTGATGCAAATAGGAAGGCGAGACTTGCGATGGAGGCGAGGAGGCCAATGGCAGACGTATCGCCTCGGCCAAGCAAACAACCACGAACAGACTCAATGTCTACGGTCGCGGCGGGTGGCGAGCAAAAAGACAATGTGTGTACTCAAGTACCACAAGACAATGTCGCTCAAATAGTAAACGCACCAGTACCGCAGAATAATAAAAATGTTAATGAGGTGAAGCAGGAGGAGAAGAAGGAGGAGTTGAAAAACTTAGGCACAAGACTCCAAAATTTGGAACGTAAAGTTCTTGTTCTCGCAGCCAATATACACAGGCTCGATGCTCTGTGTTATACGGAACTTTATTGTGAAACATTGAAGACAATATTAAAAGTTGGTAATGATACGATGGCGAATATTAATATTGTCGGCAGGAAGTTTTTAAATCGATACCGGGACTGGGTGGACGGAAATATGAAAAAGTCAACGGGCACTCTCAAAGTAGTGAGCAGCCGGACGGATATCACGGGAATCATCACACTGACCTTTAAATTGAAATCCGCACGAGTATACCGTATGGACCTCTATGTCGTCCCCGGTTACCACGGGTCAATATTACTATCGTATGACCAATTGGCTACGATGGGGGCTGTGATTTGATTGCGCCACACGGCGAGTGATATATGGAGTAAAAAGAGGAGAAGAGAACGATATTGATCCCTTCAACGCTACTGACTCTTATGAGGCTTATGAGCTGAGTCTAGCGACGGATCACAAAAAGATGGCCATCGCACATGAGGCACTTGAGGTGTACGTTCACCCCCATGTCGTAAGACCGGATGAGCTGTCCTGGACCGACAATTGGGAATCCCAAGTGTGCACTGTCACAGTTCCGACATGCCATTGGGACAAAAAGTCTATTGATGACTTAATCGAGAAGCGAAAGGAGGAGATTATATGTGTCGCACAAAGAAGCCCGTCGTCGGCGAGATTCGCGGAAGGAGTAGGAACAGATGTCCATATTACTAACGGATACTGTTTCCATGCGAAAGTAGGAGAAGAAAAAAGGGAGGCGTTTGTACCAAGGAGAACGGGGCGAATCCCGGATACTCCACCAGAAACTATTAAAAGTTTTATTACTGATTTCTGGGGTGACGAGCCCACGTGGCCGCGTTCACTGTCTGAAGTGAAGAAATGCTTACGGACTTTATTCGAAAATAATAAGCCGTATACTATTATCCTGCCATATAATGAGAAGGCGATATGGGCGCAGGAAATAAGGGACCGGCTTATTGATCATCCTATACCGGTACCCTCTCGCAAGCAACAGCTAGTGGTGGCTTGTCGTATGGGAACTCGTGAGCAGAGCAGTGCATACAAGCGGAAGCTCAGAGACCTCGACAAGTTGAAATTGATACCGCAAGCATTCACATGCTTTGATGGTTTTTACACCCGTAAAGCTCCTTTGCAATACGCGAGACTCATTGACATGCTGGTGGAGCTCGGTAAAGATGATGAGCCGGACACGGTCACGTATGAAAAGACGGGCCTAGATGATGTCTCGGAAGAGTACTTAGGCTTGGAGAGGACAGAGAACCCCTCAAGCAACATAAGCAGATGTCTGATGAAGATTTTCAAGCGGCGGCGCGGAAAATATTGGAAGAAGGAGTAGGCACGGAGAAGGAGAAGGAGCTTTTAAAAGCCAAATTAGAGGCGAACAAGGAAATTTTCGACCTCCACATGCAGGTGGTGTCAAGCCTGAAGATTTCACTGCGGTTATTTACAAAATACCGGGTGCGGAGCCGTCACCGGCACCACGAAGGGCGAATTTGAGTATACATGAGGCGAAGATAGCGGAGGAGCTAGCAAGACAGCTGCTCAATGAGGGCTTTGTTGAGAGATCAACATCTCCAATAGTCTCACAACCGAGGATAGTGCCGAAGCCAGGAGGAGAATGGCGCCTGACCGTTAACTATGCTCGTGTTAACAAGGTGCTGGAGGAAGAGAGAAATCCTCTCCCGACATTAGAAGAAGGAAGGAGAGTACTGCGGAATGCAAAATTCTATTCGGTCATTGACCTTAAGAATGGCTTCTGGCAGATACCACTGGAGGAAAAGTCCAGATGGCTGACGGCGTTTGTGGTGGGTATGGAAATATATCAATGGAAAGTGCTTCCGATGGGCCTCAAGCAAGCCCCAGGACTTTTCCAGAAGGCGATGCAGAAGATGTTGAGCAGTCAGTACGATGATTTGTCTGACGGAGGCTTTATGAGAAGGCGGGGACAGAAGGCGGGAGAATATGCATTTTGCTATATCGATGACATTATCGTATACTCTAACACAATGGAGGAGCATATCGATCATTTGTCCGATATATTCAGGCGCATCCGAGCTTTTGGCCTGAAGTGCAATCTAAAGAAGTGTCAACTTGCCAAGACTAGTGTGACATACTTAGGGTACGAGATCTCCCATAATCGAGTCTCGATATCCAAAGAGAAGAGGGAGGAGATTATGAATCGACCGATACCGAAGAACCGCACTGAATTGCACTCATTCCTTGCGATGGCGCAATACTATAGCCAGTTTATACCCGATTGGGGTGCAACACGGGCTAAAGTGGAGAAAATGATAGATTTTGGAGACTTTGAGAAGTGGGACGAAGAGGCTTTGCAAGCGTTTCATGCGCTCAAAGATCTCATTTACAAAGACCCGAAAGACGGAGGACTGGTGTTAACGATGCCCGACTTTACAAAACAATTCGTAGTCGATACAGACGCATCTAAGTTTGCGATTGGGGCTGTATTACAACAAGAGGATGAGGAGAAGAAATTACGCCCAATCATGTTTATTAGTAGGAAGTTGTGTGCGGCCCCGAAAGGGCAGGTGCCTAGGCCGGGAGGGGTATAAGTACCCGTGGTGGCGGTTACGGCCACCGACAGGATCCGCGCGAAGCTGCCGGCCGACTGCGTGAACGTGACGTAGGCGCCCGCATAATTGTTCCCGTCGGCTACAGTCAGTGGCGAAGAGGCCGTATTGGTGCAGGTAGAGCCGACAATAGCAGTACCGTACTGGTTGGAGCTTGAGCTCCAATAAGTGGTGGCAGAGCCGTCGGCCACGACGTTTGCGGAGCCGGAGCTCGAGCCACTGACGCTCACCGCCCAGCCGTACAGGCCGCCGGGCGACGTCAGGGTCTTGGCGCCGGCTTGAGCGTAGCCTGCATTGCACGTACAATAGAAAGAACCCGGGGTGTTAGTGCAGACCCCGTTGGCGCCACAGCCCCCGTTGTCTGGGAGGCTGCACTCATTGATGTCGGGGGACGGCGTGACCAAAACGGTTAGCGTCACACTGCCGGTGAGCGAGGTCGTGGGGCTGTTGGTGGGCGTGTTGCTGCGGCTGGAGTACAGCGACTCCGTCGGCGACGGCGTCGACGACTGTGTCGGCGTGAGGCTGACGGTAGGCGAACGCGTGGCGGAGGCGGTGAGGCTGGGGCTGGACGTCGGGGTCGCGCTGGCGCTGCGGGTCTGGGGGTCGGGGTTGGTCAGCGAAAGGCTCGGCGACTGGCTGGGCAGCGCGCACACCGGCACGTCCAGCGTGACCCGGAGGTCGCCGAGAACGGCGGCGGAGCTGCACATAACGTTGTAGATCGAGTACCAATGGAAATTGCGCAGGATGACGAAGCGGTACGCGTTGTAACTAGCGGGGAGATCTAGGGCTAGTGTTTTGGTCTGCTCGGGGGCCCAGCCGCTCCACTGTCCCGCAGCCAGATAATTCCAGTCTGTGCCTCCGTTGCTAGAGCCGAGGACTACCAGCTCCGAAACAGCGGAGTAGGATGGGCAGCCCGCGTTGTCGATACAGCCGCCCTGTCCGGAAGGAGTGATAAGCGCCGGGGTGCTGATCACACTAACAGAGAACAGCCGCGCTGGGCTGCTCCAGGTCTGCTTGAAGTCGATGTAAGCTCCTGCGTAGCTGGCCCCGTTGGCGGCCACGGTGACCGGCGCGAGAATGCTGGCCGGGAAATTGCAAAACCCGTTACTGTCGCTGGTGGACTGGCCGTAGTTGCTACCACTGTTCCAGAGCGTAGAGGCCAGGCCGTCCGTAGCATTGCCCGCTTTCTGTGCTGAGGATGCCCCGCTAACCAGGACCTGCCAGTCGTACAGGTAGTCGGGCGACGTCAATTCCTGGGCGCCGGCCCGAACGTAACCGGGCGCGCACGTGCAGGAAGTGCCGTTTGGCGTAATGCTGCAAACCCCGTTGGGCCCACAGCCCCCGTTGTTGGGCGCCCGCACTCGTTGGGCGACCCTGAGGGAGTTAGGCTGCGCGACACGGTGGGCGACACGGTGGGCGACGCTGTAGCAGTAGCAAGTGTGGCGGACGCCGCGGTGGTCAGCGAGGCGGTCAGCGAGTAGGTGGTTGACGCCGTGGCAGACGCGGTCGGGGTGCTGGGGCTTGGGGCAGTCAAGGACCGCGTGACGGAGGCGGTCAGCGAGTAGGTGGTTGACGCCGTGGCAGACGCGGTCGGGGTGCTGGGGCTTGAGGCAGCCAGGGACCGTGTGACGAAGGCGGTCAGCGAGGCGGTCAGCGAGGCGGTCACAGACGGTGACGCGGACCGCGTCGCGGACGGCGCCCACACGGCGCACTCGGCACTTGCGCGCCGGCTCAGGCACGCGCTGTGCGTCGTGCGCAACAGCTCCGCTGGCGCGCCGTCCATGAACTGCCGGGCGTCGCGCAAGCTATTCAGTTGCCACTGCGACAGGTCGGCCAGCACCGCCGACTGCGCGAACACCGCGGTCGCCTCCGATACGCCGGACACGTTCCAGCGCTCGAGGCCCCGAATATCGATTGCCTGCGTGCCGTTGAACAGGTACGAGATGTCGCGCGCGCGCGACAGGTCCCAGCCGCTCACGTTGGAAAATTGGAGCTTCGGCGAGTTCGCGAACGCGCCGCGCAGCACTAGCGCAGACCGCGTGTCCAGCCCCGAAACATCGAACGTAGCGGCCACGAGCCCGGCGAAGCTGTACTCGAAGCTCGTCACGTACGACGTGTCAAGGGCCGACAGCGGCGGCGCTGAAGTCAACTGCCATTCGCCGTAGAAGTGGTAGCCGCTGCTAGCGTTTAGTTGCAAACCGCCCCACTGTAAAATCACTAGCAGCGCGACCTCGTCCGCCTGCTGCGCGCGCCATTCCGGCGTCATGGTCCAGCCCGGCACCGTGCCTTCCACTGCTATTGTAAACACGCCCGCGCTGGCAAACACGTGCGTGCACGGGCTGCTGGTTGTACAAGCTTGTGGCGGCGTGCCGTCGCCCCAGTCTACTAGCCATTTTGGCTCGTCTTGCGCCAATTGCCGGCGGCGTGCGACAACCGCTGTCGAGCCCGCTGCCGGCAGCGTCCACACCGCGCAGGCGGCGCCGACGGACAACTCGAGCAACAGGTCCGTCGGTTCCGGCGCGCGCCAGGCGCAATCCGCGAAGGACACCACCGTCAACGCCAGCGCTAAGCCGGCGTTCATCGTCGTCTTAGCTAGTAGGGAGAAACAAAGTGATATTGCAATGGACTGGCGTTGCCGGTCGAAGGCTTTCCCTTTTTTTGCGGGTTTTTAAGATTGGAGATAGTCCCGTTTTTCAGATACAGCAAGCAAAAAAACAAAAAAAACTTGGGAGAGAGAGGGTGTGTAGTTGGGGGGGGGGGGGAGGGGGGAGGGGGGGGGGGGGTTTCTCTCGTGTCTAAAGGGTGCTGCGCAAGAGAGTGGGGGGGGGGCCGACAGCGACTGGTGCACAGGGTGGGGGGGCCGACAGCGACTGGTGCACGAAAGGAAACGGTCGTGTGTGTGGGCGGTGGGGGGCCGCGAAAGAGTTGTGGCGGGCGGGGGGGGGGGGGGGGAAAAGAAAGCCGGGTGCCCAAAAAAAACAACCAGACAAAAAGAGAAACACGCGCGTCCGTGCGCCAAAGATGTCTGACCAATGTAACTACAAGGGCAGGTACCAACGGCGGCAATCTTTCCTGCAACTGCAACAAGACGAGGACGTCAAGGGGCTGCTACGCGCACGCGCTGACCTGCTGGTGAAGAGATTGCAAGGCTGCCCGGGCGCCGCCGGACATGCCAGGGCCGCGCAGGAGCTCTTGGAAGAAATGATGCTGTGCTTGGAAGGGGCGCTGCTCGTCTCGGCCGAGTGCGAAGAGGCACTGGACGAGGTGAGGGAGGCCACGTGGATTCGTTTCGAGCGGTGCGCGGAAGATTCTTGCAATGACCTCCTGCGCGCGGGCACCGGCTGCCTTTGCTGGCGGGAACGCACAGTTGCGCGGAAGGGCCGCGCTAAAGCTTGACAAAAAAACGCCGGGAGTGAATTGTCCGCCTTTCGTGTGCCACGCGTGCTACCTTTTTTTTTGTTGTACTCATCACCATCACCTCCCCCCCCCCCCCCCCCCGCTCCCTTTCTTTTCGGTATGTAGATTTAAAAAAAGATTCGTCTAGTCAACCGCAGAAAAAAAAACCAAGTCCGGTTGAGCTTTCAAAGTTACACGATTGGTTGGTCCTTGCTTTCTTTTTAATACAAGTTGTGCCAAAAAAAGGTTCCTTGGCTTATTTGCTTAAGTTGGCCTCAGCCTCGCGGACCTGCCTCCGGGCTTCCTTGATTAGTTCCCTAAGTTCCTTAGCGTGGCTTTCGGCCTCCTTGAGCTGCCTGGAATTGAGGGCCAAGATCTCTTGCAAATCTTGGATGTTTCTTTGCGTGCAGAAGACCGCCGCCTAAAAAAAACCCAATCGATCCAAGACAACTACAGCAAAAAGATATACGAACTGTGTAGCAACAGTACCTCATATGGGCTCAGAAAGGCCTTGGGTCCCAGGCGCTGCCCTATGTCGGCCTTGGTTTTGGTTCAGGGAGCGCCGCGATTGGCCGCCGTGATGATGTCGTGCAGCACGGCGGCCAGTTGCTCGTGGCTCATGGTCTCTTGGTTACGCTCAGCTTTCAATTTGTCTATGGCCCGGTCCAGTGCGTCCATTTCTTGGAAGCCCCAGGAGTCCGTGCCAATCGTCTGCTGCGCCTCTGTGGAAACTCTCCCATCAACCATTCCCGCTGCGTAACAAAACAAAAAAGAGAGAGAGACAGCTGTGTTTCGGAGAAAAAAATACGATTTTTTATGTCAAGGTGGCAAAAGAATGAAGACGTCGTCGGTGCGCCCGGCCCCCCCCCCTCCCTCCACACTTGTGCGCAGGCAATTGTGTGTGTGGGGGGGGGGGGCCGGGCGCACAGGCCTTGCCGGGAAAGAGAAAGCGGGGGAGGGATGGGGAGCCCGTGACCAACTGTTTGTAAAAAGTTCCACTAAAAAAAAATCTGTCCCCCAAAGAAACGGCAAAAGTTTTAATCTGCGACCAAAATTCCGCGGCAGAGCCATCCCTCCCCCCGCTCTCTCTCTCTCTCTCTCCACTCCCCAAACACCGCTCTTGCCCCCCCTCTGTCTAGCAAAGAAATTTTTTCTCTGCAGTTGGTCTTTCTTTTTTTTTCGTCGTGTGTGTTGGAACCAGCCCTCTTCCACAACCCCACGCTTAGAGCCGGCGCGGCCCGGCGTTCAAATTAGCCTTCCAGTACGTGTCAATGTAGTTCGAATCAACCAGAAGGCCAAAGGGCTTCTGCGGGTCCTCTGGTCTTGTTAGGGCCTCCTTAAGCGCAGTGTTTTCTTCCAGCATAGCGAGCAGGTGCGCGTGCGCCGAAAACGCCAGCTCGTCGCGCCAGGTCCGGGGCCGTGCGCCCACACGCGTGCGGGCCTTTATATAGCTTTGCCAGCAGTCTTCTTCGCGCAGGAACTCGCTACGCCCCACGGTCGTCTCGTACCAAGCGTCCAGCGCGTTCCTTAAAAGACGGTGCTTGCTGCCGTGATTTTTCATGATCCGATTAAGCGCGTGGTACACGTACACGCACTCGTTATACGCGACGTGCACAAACGGCTTCTCTGGGTAACGCAGGTCAGGGTGCTTGCCGCACCAGATATCCGCCGTCAGCGCGCGGTTCTGCAGCAGCAGGCGTTCTAGGCAAGGACGCAGCCCCGCCCGGAACGCCCACTTGTCCAGCCTCGGAAGCAGATCCAGCGCCGCGCCCAGATGTTCCTCGTCCTTACGCTCGATGGCGGACAGCATCGTCCGCACCAAAGAATCACATTCTTGCGTGCGCTGGCCGCTCTTACCTACGAGCCTCTCGTACGTGTTGCAGACGAGCAGCAGGTAGTGCAGCAGGCCGAGTTTTCTTGGGGTTTCTGCCGGCCTGTCCGCCGGTAGCAGACTGTTACTAATGGCGTAAAAGTTAGGGTTCGCGGCGGCGACGACCTGCCCCTTGTTGTTGAGCTGCAGGACCTCACGTTCCAGGCCCAACACCAAGAAATGCCTCGCGTTCGGGGGATGAGCGCTCGCGTTGGGGGAATGGGCGCACGACCGGACAAAGATCGCGTAGGGCGATATGCAGGACCACACGTAGTACTCCTCCGTGCCAGGCCTTGCCAGCAGTGTCGGGATGCTTGCTACCTGGGTGTACAGCTTCTGGACCAACTGCGTGTGATCAACTCCAGCCTTGAGCCAAGACAAGAGGTTCGTTGATCCGTAGTGCTCCGTTTCCTGCAACAGGAGCAGGTGCGAGGGGCTCCACGCGGTAATCTTCAGAACGGACGCGATGACCGCGAGGACCGATGCTTTAGCCTTGTCATAGACCGTCTTCGGGACGTCGTTCGCCGCTTTGTACTCGGACCGCTCGATTATGTTTTGCAGAGTCCGTAGGAGCTCCCGGGTCCCCGCGCCCAGTTCCTGGCCCCCGCCGCTTCTCAACAGCCAAGCGAAATTGTAGGTGCGTGGCACGGCTGGTAACAGTTCTTGGGCCTCTCACTCCTGCCGCTCCAGCACGCCATTCAGGCTAGCAACTGCGGCACCACCTGCCGCCACGCTGTAGAAACGGAGGCCAAAAGCCCTGTTTGCTTTTTCGTCGACTAAGAGCAGGTGCTGCCGCGTCACGTGGACCTCAGCGGGGCACTTGGCCTGGTTAAATCGTGTAGTTATCGCTGTTAGCAGCGCCTCAAAGCCGGTTGATGCCGTGCTTGGCTCTGTTACGACCTTAGACCACTTACTCATGGGCAAAAGCAGGGAAAACACACAAGAGCTACGGACTTTGTTATCAGGCTTTTTAATGCTTGAGAAAGAGAGAGATAGCAACTGACATTTCCCCCCCTCCCCTCACCTTGTCCCGCGCCTTTCCCGAGCCCCCCCCCGATTCTTCATTGTGCCCGTCCGGAACAAAGGGGGAACAGTGCTGCGGAAATGGGCGCGGCATCAGACTTGGACGGCCCGCGCGTTCTCCTTTTCCAGTTTTTCTCTTTCTTTCGGAGTGAAGTCGTCTTCGATGTCAAAGGTCTTTCGGATCTGCGCGGGCGTCTTGCCCTTGAGCATGCTCGCGATCTTTGTACACGCGAGCAACAGCAGAGGTTCGATTTCCAGGTAGTTCGCGGCCTGACAACACACCCACCCCCCAAAAAAAAACAAACGCGACGGTTTCCTGTCTTTTTCGGGACGCTGCCAAAAAACCAACAAACCACGCACAAAAAGAAAGAAACAGGTGCAGGAGGGACCAGAGTTAGCTCGAATAGCATCTTGTTTTCCACGGTCATGAACGCAGCGTACTCCGGTCCCACTAGTTCGACCAGGTCGACGCTCTTGATCGGCCTTTCAATTTCCTTCATTTTTGTCTTGCTGTAGAGCTCCATGAAGTCGACTACTTTCTTCAGGATCTCCATATCCTTAATGTACAGTTCTATATGATAAAATTTGTGGCCATCGTCGTCGGTTTCGTAGTCCTCGTCGTCGTTGTCTACCATCTTACTGACTAAGCCAGATAGCTTGGCCTTCGCTAAGGACAATTTTACCGACGTTTCGGCTTCCTCCTTGCCGGCCGCCGCCTTGCCGGCGGCCGGCTTTACTGCTGCCTGCTTTGCTGCCGCCTTGCCGGCGGCCGGCTTTACTGCTGCCGGCATTGCTGCCGCGTTGCCGGCCACCTCCCTTGCGGCCTCACTCTCTGCTCCTGTTATCAACTTTTTTGTTGCAATTGTGAATATCACTGTTTTTTCTGTGTCCTCGTCATTTTCGTCTAGGCTCGTAGCTTCTTGCTTCTTCTCTCGCTTGGTGCTCTTAGCTTCTTGCTTCTTCTCTTGCTTGGACATTTTTTTCACAAAAAGACCCCAGAGAAAAAAACGACTCCTGCTACTAAAAGTTTTGAAACTTAGTTTTGAAAATCTCCAAAGGGCCCAAGATGTTTGCAACACGGAGTTACGAAAGAAAACGCGGGGGGTCGGAAGGGGGGGGGGGGGGGAGAAGGAAAAAGCGAAATTCCGTCCCCAGGGTTTGGAAGATGAGCGCCAACTCATCTTCCATC
Organism: Paulinella micropora; assembly: GCA_019918135.1. Classification (NCBI taxonomy): domain Eukaryota; phylum Cercozoa; class Imbricatea; order Euglyphida; family Paulinellidae; genus Paulinella; species Paulinella micropora. The sequence goes on from WBZZ01005381.1 coordinate 266,237, forward strand.
CCCCCCCCCCCCCTCCACAGCTCTCTCTCTCTCCTCCCGCGCCCCTTTCCTCGCCACACACGCAAAAACAAAACCCGGGTCCCTCCCCCCCCCCCCCCCGCCCATTTCCAATGTATTTCCCCCCTTCTCTTTTCGTTCTGTTTTCTTTCTTGACGGCAGCCTCGGCCCCCCCCCCCCCCGACTCTCCCGCGTTCGTCGTCCCCCCCCCCCCCCCCGACTCTCCCCCGCCGTTGGCGCAACCCCCTTTCTTTTTTTTCCTCCGAAGACCCCCCCCTGCGTAAATATGCATGTGTTCTAAGACAAGAAAGGGGAGTTGTGCGAAGAAGAATGGCCGGCCCGTTTGAAGACAGTGAAGATAGTTGGCTGGGCCAGAATGCCAAGAAATTTAAGACGTCATTTCGCGAATCTTGGCTAAGGGCTTCGGTATGTCTACAGGCACAAAAGCCGAACGTTCCCTTAGATGGGCAGAATGATGCGGAGTTGGGCAAGACGGTGCGTCTCTATCTGGGCAAGCACGGACAGAGCAGCCTTGGCGTCTTTCTTACGGGCGTGTACAAGGCAGAGCAGGCGGCCCAAGTGCAGCGCCTCTTGCTAATGGCGAAAGAAAAGAAAGCAAAGGCCCCACTGCTGGTCGGACGAGTTCAGCAATACTCACTGCTGCAGAACCCCCAAGATACAGCGTGTCTCAATTTCTTGATGAGGCGATCGCAAGTTACGGCGCTGGTGCCAGTGAAAGCCACATCGATTATGAGGTACTAACAAATTTTGTGAAATCCCATGGTCCCGGCGGTCTGGTGTTGACAAAGCAAGAAAAGTACTTAGACAACGTTGGTCGCAATATCGAGTGGACTAATGAATTAATCGACAAATTAGAAGAGAGCGATAATTCTCTTACAATTTCATTCTGCGTCTGGAAAGACAGACTAAATACGCTATTTAATGCTGAAACAAGAGCAGTGCGCTTGTACGCCCCAGGTGCGCAGCGACAGTTTACCAGGGCAAGATGATGAGGCGCCATTCTGAAGAATCGGAGGCACGCACTAATTCTTTGTGGACAGAAAACAAAAACGCCTCGGCATAAAAAACCAGTGAACAACCACCCCAACAAAAAAGGGATTTTCAAAAACCAAACCTGCCAAAGACATAAAGTAGTAGTGTCAGGCAGAGAGAGGAGGGCCTGTCTTGGCGACAAAGCTTCTGTGCAAATTTATAGCGGGTGGTTGACAAATACCGACAATAAAAAAAACCGGATTTTCAGTCTCTAACGTGCAGGCTGTCTTTATTATGATTGAATTGTGACCAAAGAACTTGTTTTTTTTACTGATCAAGAAACACGCTGTTACATTCGAGGGAGCCTGGTGGCTATCTCTTTTTGTTGTAAACCGTTCAAATTTCCTTTTATGAGGTTCTCCGTTGTTCGATCAAGACAACATGTGCAAGGTCCCTAAGAAAAAAGGAGAGTAAGCAAGGAGGTGTTTTTGTGGTGCTTTATGTGCGAACCAAATCCAGCAAGTGGGGATGTTTTCGCCAGAAGTCATACATTTCCTCCCCAGACATCTTCTCGAACGTGCCGGGCTTCACTAGGCCTTTATATTCCAACCATTTGCCGGGCCCCATCCCCTTCCTCACATGGACCGAACGAACATGTGCCTCCATTGCTGTTGAGCCGGCGGCGCTCTCCTTCTTCTTCTTCTTTTCCTCCTTTTCCCTCTTCGTGGCAGCGCGTGTTTTGATGCCCTTGGGTGGGTTCGACGGCTCGAGAGGCTTTCTGGCCACGCACCCCCCTGTTTCGGCCATGAGAAACTTCTTCATTCGCGGCGGCATTGCTCCTGCCTAGGTGGGCAGCAAAACCTTTGTTTTCACGGTGCAAGGCGAGACAATAAAAACAGGAATTGGTGCATGAACAAGAATCCATTGAATAAAAGAGATAGAATAATAGGAAAACACACAAACACACACACACAAACCTTCGCACACACACACAAATACAAACACACACACAAATACAAACACACACACACACACAAACCTTCGCACACAAATACACACACGAACACAAACACACACACAAACACACACACAAATACAAACACACAAACACACACACAAACACACACACAAAACGCACACACGCACAAACCTTCCGTGTACACTACAAAAGAAACCTTTCACATACAACACTCGGATTGTTTTCCCGACTACAGACACAGGCAACATTTCCCCGTACGTGTGTGCAGACTGTACAACATTTATGCTTCCCACAGGACAGGAAAGGGGGCCGCCCTGCACTACGTGTCCCATGGGTTGTGCGCGAAATCGAAGGACCCGAGAAAAGCACATTGGGGGCGCACAATGGGCTCGCCATTGCGCAAACACAATGTTGGCGGCATTGAGCAAACCCACTTGCGCTCACCCCCACCAGTGCCAAGACAGGCCCCCCCCCCTTCCCTCTTTTAACCATTGAGCTGCCCAATGGTGCTTTTCTTTTGGCTGCGCGCGAATTTCTTTGAAGAAAATGTTGGCCTGTGATAACTATGGGCTGCTTGTTTCGAGCGTATGAAGGGTGTTATTTCTAGTCTCATTTCGTGTGTTTGTGAAGGTGCGTGTGTTGTGTAAAAAAAATCTTGTGTGTGTGTGTCAAGTGTCGCTCTTGTGTATGTGTGTCTTGCTGTGATTTTTTTGTAAAAAAAATCTTGTATGTGTGTGTGTCAAGTGTCGCTCTTGTGTATGTGTGTCGTGCGAAGGTTTGTGTGCGTGCGAAGGTTTGTGTGGTGTTGTGTACGTGTTGTGTATGTGGGGGTGCATGCGAAGGGTTTGTGGGTGTGTCTGTCTGTGTTTGTGTGTGCGTGTCTGTGGGTGTGTCTGTGGGTGTGTATTTGGGTGTGTATTTGTGTGTGTTTGTGTAGGTGTGTGCTTGTGTAGGTGTGTGTTTTTGTGTGTGTGTAGGTGTGTGTGCATTTGTGTGTGTACGTGATTGTGTGTGTGGGTGGGTGTGTCTATGTATCTATGTACGCGTGTGTGTCGTGTGTTTGAGAACGTGTGTCGTGTCTTGAGAACGTGTGTCGTGTCTTGAGAACGTGTGTCTACATCTTGTGTGTGTGTGTTTGTCTCTTGTGCGTACCCCCGCAAGTATCCTAGATGTAGAAACACGTTCGAAGCTTCGCTCCAACCGTTGCTTTGTTTGGACTCTCTCTCTCTCTCTCCTTTCGTCCCGCCTCCCCCCCCCCCCCTCACTTGTTTTCTTGTCGCACGCTCTTTAGGCCGGCATGAAGAAGAGAAAATGTCTGCAGAAAAACCCCCGCGAAAAAGGAAAACACCTTCGATCGACGAAACGCCACCGGGCCTGCCCAACAACGACCCCCGCAAACGCCGGGCGGCCGAATGGCGCGAAGAACTTTTCAGGGACTGCCGCAGGTTTCAGGGCAGGCACCTGAACAGGGAGCTGATCAATGACCTGCTCCTGCAGATCGGCCTCGCGGAATCTTGTACCGACCTGCAAAGGGTTCGTAAACTCAACCCCAACGTCTTATTGTTTGCCAAACAGAAGTACTGGTCCGAGTTACCCTGCAGGGGCCAGGGCGCCTTCGCCGCCCTGCAACACCTGGAGGCCTCGAGGTACGTCGTAGCCGATGTTCTCGAGCTTGAGAAATCCGACTTCGACCCCCCTAACCCCGTCAGTGCTTGCGATCTTTCTCAATGCACCACCTGCAACAATCTGCGGAATGCCTTTGTGCTTTGGCTGTGCCTGTCCAACGCCCTCGCGGACACGCCAGCCGGAGACATGCTGCGCCGGGAACTGGAGGAAGCTCTACTACCGTTCAGAATGCACGCTTGGGCGCACGAGCTGATGGAGCCCCTGCTCGAGCACAACAATCTGACTGTCTTGGAGTGCCTGTGGAATAACTTCTCCTTGCACAAGATCAGCATCCTGGCACGTATAGGCTCGAATGTCGACCAGAACGAACAGGCCCAGCGAGTCCCGGCGCAGGCCGCAGAGAAATTCTGGAAGAAGCTGATGGGCAGGACGCCCTGCCCCGAGCAAGAGTCGGAAGCAGCCGTTTGGGCCGAGCGTTGCTGTTCAGACCAGCCCGCCACCGCGCGGGAGGCCGCGCGGGAGCCCCCGCGGGACGCGGATCTGGCGGCGACCTTTCTGGCCCTGCTCTGGATACTGCGCCACTCGGCGGACCAAAACTTGTCCGCCGAGGGCCTGCTGCAAGGGCTGCGGCTAAGACGCACGAACCACGCGGCGTACGCAACGTCAGACGACGACGGCGGCAGAACTGAGGATGCCGACGACGCCGCCGACGGCGGCGACGAAGACGACGACGACGACGGCGCGGAAGATGACGACGGCGGCGGGGAGGACCTGTTGACGGGTCTGCTGGGCTACTGGCAAAAGACTGGGGATGACCAGCCGGCGCAACACGATGTGCCAACGGTAGAAGCCACTGATGACGCGCGCGTGCTCGACCCCCTTGGCGACACAGCGATCGAGGAGCCAATCCAACTTTACAGCCCGGTAGACAACGACCAGACCGGCCCTGGTCCGCCCGGCCAGGACAGTACGGCGGGGCTGGACGCGCTGGTCGACGCGGCTGAGAGAATGCCCCCGCAAGTTCCCCGCGGCCAACCGGACTCGGGTCACGAGGAGCACACCTATCAACGTGCGGGGGCCCGCCACACACACTTACAGAACGCAGCCGAACCTAACACCGACATGTTGCGACCTGCGGCCGCCAGGCACGCGGGCCGCCCCCAGAGCCCCGCCGACAATTCGCTCAACCGAGATACGCACCATTCAGACCCGCCAGCCGAACCTAACACCGACATGCTGCGACATGCGGCCGCCAGGCACGCGGGCCCCCCCAGAGCCCCGCCGACAATTCGCTCAACCGAGATACGCACCATTCAGACCCGCCGCGCACACATGTGCGGCGGGCCTTCGGCTTCTACCACACTAGTGCGACATCATCACGCTCCGAACCGGCCGGCTGGTCGGAGGAGGCGCCGCCGACGCGCCTCCAGCGCCCCGTCCCGCAGCGCGCGGTTCCACGCTTTGGCCCGCACTTTCCGCCTACCCACGCTGGTGGCCCGCACTTTCCGCCTACCCACGCTGGTAGCCCTCACTTTCCGCCTACCCACGCTGGTAGCCCGCACTTTCCGCCTACCCACGCTGGTAGCCCGCACTTTCCGCCTACCCACGCTGGTAGCCCGCACTTTCCGCCTACCCACGCTGGTAGCCCGCACTTTCCGCCTACCCACGCTGGTAGCCCGCACTTTCCGCCTACCCACGCTGGTAGCCCGCACTTTCCTCCTGGCCACGCTGGTAGCCCGCACTTTCCGCCTACCCACGCTGGTAGCCCTCACTTTCCGCCTACCCACGCTGGTAGCCCTCACTTTCCTCCTGGCCACGCTGGTAGTCCGCACATTCCACCGCAGTAGTAGTAATAGTAGTAGTAATAGTAGTACTAGTAGTAGTAGAAGTAGTAGTAGTAAATAATAATAATAATAATGATAATAATAATAATAATAATAATAATAGTTGTAGTAGTAGTAGTTAGTAAGTGGTAATAGTAGTAGTAGTAGTAAGTAGTAGTCGTAGTAGTAGTAGTAATAGTAGTAGTAGTAGTAGTAGTAGTAGTAGTAGTAGTAGTAGTAGTAGTAGTAGTAGTAGTAGTAGTAAATAATAATAATAAATGATAATAGTGCTTCTCTGTCAATGGCTGATGCATTTCTGCACATGCGCCTCCATCGTCTCACCCGTGAGGTGAGTACGAAGAATTGACGATAAGCTCTAATGACACCCCCGCAAGGGCAGTTCCAACACTTCCAGACGGGCCGGTATGTTCAATGAAAATACTGGTCCAGAAATAGACCGAGAAATAGACCGGTATGTTCAATGAAAATACTGGTGGCACCGACGGGAATCGAACTGGTGACAGGGCCCAGATGGTAGAACTTGACCACTGGGCTATCACGGTGTCAATAAATGATAATAATAATAATAATAATAATAATAATAATAATAATAATAATAATAATAATAATAATAATAATAATAATAATAATAATAATAATAATAATAATAATAATAATAATAGGCTTCCTCAGACTATAGCATCAGATCCAGATCCTGGACATGTGCCTCCATTAATAATAATAATAATAATAATAATAATAATAATAATAATAATAATAATAATAATAATAATAATAATAATAATAATAATAATAATAATAATAATAATAATAATAATAATAATA
>WBZZ01005381.1:277500-282500 GCA_019918135.1 Paulinella micropora
TCTGTTGCACATCTCTTACTGAAAGGAATTCTTTATTCTTCTCAATTCGGAAAGTTTTCCAAATTTTTCACATAGTCTAGTTAGGGTAGTACTAGTCATCAGTCTATATAGACTGGTAAAAAATGTTATGGAAAAAATTAATTATTTAATATTTTATTTTTTAATATCCAAAAGGTCTAGTTTCAATCGCATTCTCTACAATTCCAATAACTTGTCTCTTCGTATATGTAAAACTAAATATCTTTTCTAAGTATTCACTCGTTATTTTTTTCTTTTGTTTGTCTCGCGTTATCTTGTTGTTTTCTACTATAACTACTTTTCCAGACTTCTCAATTCGCTTAGCAATCCGTAATTCTTCATCAGTCTCCAACAATTCAGTCAGTTCATTTTTACCATTCTCAAATAATTCAGTGTTCGTAATACCTAACCCGCAACTTATTACACTTAACATATTCGGTAAATTCAATGCTTTTTTCGTTTCATAGTTCATACTAAATCCTTTTACTTTCATACTGGCTTTACCATTATCTAATAAGTATCCATAACATTTCGGCCCGCCTCCCACAAAGGTTTTTATTTTCGCTCCTTTCAATTCATCTGTCCAATCTCCCAGTAAATCGCCTGTCTCTACATCAACCTGATTAATTTCTTTGTTAGTCGTATATATTACGCTGTCTGTGTCATGATACAATATCCTATTACCTAATATGTCCATCATATTGTAAAGTCTCATTCTCGCGTGGCATATAGTAAATAAAGCAACTACAATATTTGTTTTAATCGGGTCGCTCACCGCGTCCTGTTTTAAGTCATAACTGGCTTCTATAATTTGGTCGTTAATTATGTTAATATTTATATTATCCACTGCTTTATCGTTCAATAGTTTGTATAAGGTATCTTTATCCTTTATCATTTTGTTCTGTGTTTTATTTTGTTTCTGTCGAAACTTGCCCCATAAAGAGTTCAAGCACAACTTAGCCACTGCTCTCCGTCCTTCGTTTTTGAATATTTTGCTTTCATCCATCTTTACACCCATTTAAACTTCCATGCTGTTTATGTAATTTTGTTTTTCTGCTTCCGTATTACATCCCGCGGGGTATCCGCTGGACTCTTGTTTTACTTTCAAGAATGTCTTTATGTATTCTTTGAATATGCTACTGCTTTGTTCTTTCCAGTGCCATACTTCATATACTTTTATTAACTTATATCCTTTGTCTAAGGCCTTGTAAATTTCTGGAGTTGCCCATGTTCCAGTTATTGCTCGTTCTTTATCTGTGTGCTTACATTCGCCGTGTTGCTCGGTCATTCCGCACTTATCGCATAAGTAATACATCATCTTACATCTGTCCGCCTTCGGTAAGACTGGGTGTAGTAAGCCTCTCGGAGGTAGCATCTTAACCTTAGCCACTCCGAAATATTCTCTGTTTATAATTTTGTTTTTCATATTTTTTCTTTCGTCGTCATTATTCGGTCTAATAATTATATGGTGCCCGCTTGGATAAAGGTCGTAATACATCACGGTCGGATAAAGTGAGCATATGTCAATATATTTCGCATACTCATTATCATGTCGTGATTTCCAATATAATTTCAGAGCATTCACTCTACCTCCAAACATTGCCTCTCGTGGGTTTAGTCCTTCTTGTTCAGTAATTCGTTCGTTTGTATCATCTGCCAGTCTTTCACTGGTTTTCATCACGCTCCATTCGCACTCCCAGATACTTATTATTTTCGCTTGTTCGTTAAGTTGTTTTTCTCTTCTGATTGTTTCCTTGTATAGTTCGCCCATTGTCTTATTCTTCTTCACATTCAGAGCATTGCTATTCCAACACTTCTCACATCCGTGCCAATGACACCCGTAAAACTCATAAGCAGTTTTGTTTTTCTCGTCCCATCCATCTACATACACACGAGATTGCCCGAGTTGAAACATTTTTTCACCTCCGTTGAATGCGTGTTTAATATTGGTTTTGTCTAACCTGTATGCTAGCCATTCTACACAAGCCCTAGAAGTCATCCTGTTTTGTTTTTCCGCTTTCAATATCGCAATTGAATTCTCTGGCATAAACTTAGCACGATACAGAGCCATAACACAACTCACTATAGTTGTCTATTGAAAAGGGTCAATACCGAACTCTAGAAACTGCTTTCTAAAATCTATACAACCCTTCCTTAGTATATCAACATCTGAATGACAATACTCTGCGATTTCCTTCGCCATATCAAATTGATTATGTGTTTTCACTTGTTCGTCATATCATTCAAGAAATTCCTTTCGTTTATCTCCTCGCATCGTGTTGTAGCCATAATGTTTCTTATGTGGCATTACACCAACATAGTTTCTATTTTTCGCCGTATTGAAGAAGTGCGGGAAGAAACCTTTCTTAAGTTCCGTAAGCCCGAATGTGTTTGGAAAGTCTGACAATGACATCGTAAGCGATACTTCTTAAGTGTCATCATCATAATCTTACCGCCCTCATAAATTACAAATGGAGTTTGACCATTATCAACCAACCACTTAAGAATAAACTGACAATCATAACCGCGGGCATTGTGTGCTATAAATGTAAATCCGCTGTGCTAAGGGTCAAAAGCTCACTTACAGAAATCTTGAATGTTCTTGTGAATTACCGGCGGTTCCTTCGCATCGTAATACTGGCTTTCAGCATGATTAACAATGTGCTCGCCTGTGTCCTGTGTCGCTTCAAAGTCAAAGAATATGTATTTCTCTGACGGCGGTAAGATTTCTTTTTGGACTATTTGACATTGGTGTTCAAGCGGTTTCAGTTCCTTGCAAGACAGGATATACAGGACGCTACATACGAAGCTAAGAACAAAAGTTTTCTGAACATGTTGATACTTTGTAAAATCAAAGCACCATACTTGTTTTGATAGGTTATGAAAAAAATTAAAAAAATTTAAATTGCTAGCCGTTACAACCGTTTTTTTTACTGTTTAGCTGATTTTCGGTAACTTTTTGGTTATTTGTTGTTTTTGTTTGGTTTTTCTTCGAAATTTCATAGAAACTTATGTATTATTTAATAAATATTATTATTTAATAATATTCTTTTGAATTACATTGAATTTTCAAATTTGAATTCAAATTCAACTTGAAAATTTCAAGTAGTACATTAAGTGGTAAGTAGTCTAGTGACTATTACTGGGTACATTCAAGCGTCAAACTCAGCCAGCGAATTTGAGTTAAGGGTCAGATTTCAGATTAGCGGTCAGATTTAGATTAGTGGTCAGAATTCAAATTAGTTCAATTTAACGGTAATATTTCGCAAAAATTATGCATATTTTGCGGACGGATATAGCCGTTAACTTGCACTAATTTGAATTCTGACCACTAATCTGAAATCTGGCCGCTAATCTCAAATCTGCCCCTTAACACAAATTCTATTGCTGAGTTTGACACTTGAATGTACCCAGTAATACTTCATGCCTTGGTGCATGGCTGCGATTCTAAGCTAACGCACTGGTTTTATGATTCAAAATCAATGTAAATATGCTGAAAAAGCTCGTATTAATATCATTCAAGTTCATGCATACTTGAAGTACTCCGTGAGTATGTATGACGACTACAAGTGAGTGGCAAGTATGACGGTGTCACACAGTGACTAGTGTAAAACATGGTTACTCACTCTGAACTCTAAGCTTCCGCACCAGTTTTATGCTTCAAAAACATTCATGATAAATATGCCGCAGTAAACAAGCTGGTATTAATATAGTTCCATGCATACTCAAATACTCAGTGAGTATGCCAGTAGTATAACGAATACAAGTGAGTGGCAAGTATTCTGAGTGTCACACAGTGACTAGTGTAAAACAGTGTCACTCAACTTGAAGTCTAAGCTTCCGCACCAGTTTTGTGCTTCAAAAACATTTTAAATATGCTAAACAAGCTGGTATTAATATAATTCCATGCACACAAGCTGGTATTAATAAAATTCCATGCATACTTCAAGTACTCAGTGAGTATGTATAACGAATACAAGTGAGCCCGGTGGCAAGTATTCTGAGTGTCACAGTGACTAGTGTAAAACAGGGTCACTCAACTTGAAGTCTAAGCTTCCGCACCGGTTTTATGCTTCAAAAACATTATAAATATGCTGAAAAAGCTAGTATTATAATAATCCCAGCATACTTCAAGTAGTCAGTGAGTATGTATAACGAATACAAGTGAGTGGCAAGTCTGAGTGTGGCACAACTAGTCACTGTTTTATTAACCTAATGATATCAGTGCTAGCGTAAAAATAGTTTCAAAATATTTATTTATAAATTTATTTATTAAATCATTTAAACTTCAATTTAAATTTGAATTTGAAAATTTGAATTATAAAGGTAAATAATAACTTTAATAGTTAACGGCGTCTTCGTGGGCGTTCTTGTCTAGGCCTGCCCCTTCGTATGTATGTATGCATTTATGTACATATGTGTGTATTTATGTCTTTATGTATGTATGTATTTATGTACATATGTATGTATGTATGTATGTATGTATGTCTAGTATGTATAATATGTATGTATGTATGTATGCATGCATGCATGCATGCAAGTACTCATGCATGCATGTATGTATGTATGTATGTGTATGTATGTATGCATGTATGTACGTATGTATGTATGTATGTATTTATGCATGTATGCATGCATACATGCATGCATGTATGTATGTCATGTATTTATGCATGTATGCATGCATGCAGCCATGCATGCATGTATGTATGTATGTATATATATATGTATATGTATATATGTATGTATGTATATATGTATGCATGTATGCATGCAATGATGTATGTATGTATGTATGTATGTATGTATGCATGTATGTATGTATGTATGTGAGTGTATGTATGTATGTATGTATATGTATGTATGTGTATGTGTGTATTTATGTGTATGTATGTATGCATGTATGTATGTAGGTATGTAGGTATGTATGCATGTATGTAGGTATGTATGTATGTATGCATGTATGTACGTATATATGTATG
>WBZZ01005381.1:285000-300920 GCA_019918135.1 Paulinella micropora
TTGTACCCGTGCTCCCCTGTACCCACGTCCCTTGTACCCATGCTCCCCTGTACCAGCCTCCCTTGTACCCTTGCTCCCCTGTACCTACCTCGCTTGTACCCATGCTCCCCTGTACCTACGTCCCTTGTACCCGTGCTCCCCTGTACCAGCCTCCCTTGTACCCGTGCTCCCCTGTACCCACGTCCCTTGTACCCATGCTCCCCTGTACCAGCCTCCCTTGTACCCTTGCTCCCCTGTACCTACCTCGCTTGTACCCATGCTCCCCTGTACCTACGTCCCTTGTACCCGTGCTCCCCTGTACCAGCCTCCCTTGTACCCGTGCTCCCCTGTACCTACGTCGCTTGTACCCGTGCTCCCCTGTACCTACCTCCCTTGTAACCCGTGCTCCCCTGTACACACGTCCCTTGTACCCATGCTCCCCTGTACCAGCCTCCCTTGTACCCGTGCTCCCCTGTACCTACGTCCCTTGTACCCATGCTCCCCTGTACCCACGTCCCTTGTACCCGTGCTCCCCTGTACCCGCCTCCCTTGTACCCGTGCTCCCCTGTACCCACGTCCCTTGTACCCATGCTCCCCTGTACCCACGTCCCTTGTACCCGTGCTCCCCTGTACTCTCGTGCTCCCTTGTACCATACCCTGGTGTGCTTGTGTGTACAGTCCCCATGACGGTCCTAGTGGTACCTGCCACCGTGCCGGCTTCAGCTGCCAAGGACGCCAGTGTGCCTGCCTTGACCGAGGTACGACCCCTCACCAAACGCAATCGTAGGAACAAGGCCGGTCGCGAGAAGAGAAAGAAGCGGCGCAAACTCGAGAAAGCCAGACAGGCAGCTCAGCAGGCGGCGGGCGGTCTGGGCGTATTGAACGCCGGAAAGCCCGCCCCTGTGGAGACGCCTGGACAGGCAGAGCAGCGGGGGGAAGGCGGTCTGGGTGTATTGAACACCGGAAAGCCTGCCCCCGTGGCTATGTCTAGTTGGCTCTGGATGAGCTTTGCCCCTTCCTATTCTAGTGACGAGAACCTTCCCCTACTGATGGCGTTTGACGAGGCTGGTACCAAGGGCAAAGCAGTCCAGAGGTGTTTCACAGTAGAAGAAGTGCGAAACGAAGAAGGGCACGGCGAGGGCTACCAGAAAAGGGCATGGACTGATTTCGTAGACAGAGTGGTGGCCGCGGGACAAAAGGCCTACGAGGAGGCTAAAGCAGCCGGTACAGTCGACACGTACGAGCCGCCTGTCTTCCACCCTCAGGGCTGCGCGCCTTCCGGCCTCTCCTTTCCGCCTGGGGATACCGAAGTGGTCTGCCCCGTTCGAAACTTGGGCAATGCCGGCTGCATGACCGACGCGTGGCTGTGTGCTCTGCCCCGCCTGCAGCGCAAGTACGTCGACATGTGCCACAGAACCTACCCTGGCCTTATGACCTTTGACGAGCTTCTGAGCTTTGCTAGCTACACTGACCAGCAGGCACGTGTCCGCTTCACGCTCAAAAAAATCAGGTGCAGCCACCGCGAGCTTGTTCTCAAGAAGTCTGGCGTATATGTCGTTGCCGGACAGGCACACGCAGTAGCAGTAGACTGCGCCGAGGGCCATATCTTCAACCCCTGTGTGCAGCACGCCTCCACCCTCAGCGCCAAGAACCTCGCTGCCCAGGGCATCCCAGACACGAAGGGAGGTATCGACGTCGCTAAGCTAGTGAGCACAGCGCTCTGAGTCGTTTGTACAAAAAAATCATTAAAGGGTTCCGGGGTCCGGTCGGGTCTGTCGGTCGGCACCGTGCCAGTGTCGGTCGACACTGTGCCAAGGTCGGTCGACACCTGCCGGGCTTGAGACACTTATGACACAAATATCACACGATTTTGGCCGGGTCGCCCGGGGTGGGGGTCGGGAAAAAATGGGTGGTTTTTGGAGGGGGGGGGGTCCTCCTTAAAAAGGTATGTCTTATTTGTGATATTTGTCATAAAAAGTTTTAGTAAAAATATAAGGGAAAACACGGACAACACACACACACACCACCACCAGCACCACCCACCCCTTTTTCCAGGGGGCGGGTCCATGACACAAATATCACACGATTTTGGCCGGGTGGGCCGGGGTGGGGGTCGGTGAAAATTTCCATGTTTTTCAGGGGGGGGGTCCTCCTTAAAAAGGTATGTCTTATTTGTGATATTTGTTATAAAAATTTTAGTAAAAATATAAGGGAAAACACTGACAACACACACACCACCACCAGCACCACCCACCCCTTTTCCCTGGTGGCCGGTGGCAGTCAATACCCACCACTCGACCGAACCCTTCGGGGGGGGGGGGGCCGGCCGGTCGCACGAGGCTCGGCGGTTTCGTCGTCGAGACCAGGTCACAACCCTCGAGTCGTCGACCGAGGGAAGTGGGTAGCAGCCAGGGTCGAACCCCTTGTCGGCCGTACCACTGAAATGTGGATAATTTCCCGGAAACTTACCGCGCCGCAAACCAGGGCAAATTCTCGCGAAAGTTCTTTGCTTTTTGCCTCACCCCTGGTTTTGCTGCTTTAGGTGCCACCGCGCGAAACAATGATGCTGGCTGTGCGCAACAAACGACTGGCCGCTGGGACGGACGCCCAGCCCGCGAAGCGACGCCGCCGCCTGGAGCTCCCCCCGCTGACGCGCCCGGCCCCTCGCGAGCCTGTACCCCCCGGCGAGACTGCCTATACCACGCTACCGTCCGTGTCGGACAGGACTCTCGTCCCGTATTATTCTTTGGGCTCTAGGGACGAAATACCGATCTGGGATTTGTACTGGGTGTCCGGGCTGAAGTACTATACTGAGCGCTGGATGTCCTGGGGGGACGAAACTTACTCCATGTTGGATGTGCTCTTGCTGGGAAGACCCACCAGAGTGCAAGCGTTACGTCGTGTGGCTGCTATGGTCGCAGCGGAGCACGCGGGTCTGTACTTATTGGAGGAGGAGCACGATATCCCGTCTGCGGTCGTGGGCTTGGTCGAGGAATATGTCGGCCCGTCGTACCACGAACCAATGAAGGCCGGCACACTGAAAGATACAAATGACACAGAGATGCTTCGGGTGTTGTGCGGCAAGGCGCATTTACCTCATATGTATGTGCATGGTGCCGGCCTGTATGAACCGTGGTCCGGCTCATGGAGGACGGCGATACACAGTGACTATGATTCGGACGACGATGTAGCAGACGCGCGGATGGTGCGGCGCCTTGGAAGAGCCAAAGAGAAGTACTGGAAAAAAACAGAGCAAAAGCTCAACCGGCGCCTGGTCAGGTTTTTCCGGCTGGTGGACAAGCAGAGACGCAATGTTCTGGCTAATTAAAAAGACTTTTTTTAATTCTCTGTTTTAATACTATTATAGTGTGCCGAAATGCTGGCCGTTTGCCCTACTTGCGGCGCTTGCTTTTTCGAAGACCAGCTGTACTGGTCCGGGACTTGCAAAAAAGGGGACCCCCGGGACTTAGCCTCTCTCGTGTGCCGCCCTTACGGCGACGGCGCCTGTATTAACCCCGCTCGTGATATCCCTGGTGGAGACACTTGGGAAGAACGCATGCGCTTCGTCGATAATTTTCTAGACGAGATCCTGTAAACTAATTAAAAAAACTTCTCCTCTTGTTATATTATTTAATCAGCAACAAATGGAAGTTGCGAGGTCGTACAAGCGGCGGCGCCTCGACGGTGCGACCGACGACTTTGTGCTACCGGTCGACGGACAGAGTGGCGACGTCCTTGTTTCGGACGGCGACGGGGGCGTGAGATGGGCAGCGGGCGGAGTGGCCGCGAACGAGGCGGTAGCGCTTAATACTGCTCACAGGCTGACTACGTCCGGGAACCCGCACTTGGTCGATTTAGCCGACCTGATTACCTTGACGCTGGACACCGAAGCGAAAACTAACCAGCCGGCCGGGATGACCTCTAACAGCTCCGCTGGCTTTGTGGCCTCGGCCTCCAGCAATTCTTCCCAGGCCTACCTGGCCTTTGACAGCGACTTTTCGACCTTATGGGGCACCACTGCGCCCGACAGCTACAGCGGCAACAACTACACTGCCATGATCGAGACGATGATCGATAATCTCCCTGTAGCGGGCGCGTGGCTCCAGCTCGATCTGGGCCAGCACGCCAAGGTCACTGCTTACCACGTCACGTCCGCGGGTGCTATTACCGCACCCAGAGACTGGGTAGTTGCTTATAGCGCGGACGGCAGCCGGTGGTTCACTTGGGACAGCCAGACGGCTCAGACCTTTGTCGGCGACAGCCTGCGCACGTTCACGCCTGCGACCGCGGCCGATTACGCCAGGTACCTGCGCGTAATCTGCACCAAAAACAACGGAGCGGGGGTTTGGTACATGCGGAGCTTGGCCTTCGACTACCAGCTGTACAATGCCGGCTGCATCGAGAACACCAGTTACCCTACCAAGGCCTCTCAGCTGGCGCCCAAGGCGTACGTCGACCACCAGGTGGCAGGAGCGGTGAAGTTCCCGTCGGTCATGCCTATCCAAAACGACTGTATCGTGACCATGGACCCAGACGGCTCGATCTTTGCGGTCAAGGACAGGACGCTCAAACAGCCGTCTTTGGCTCCTAGCGGTAATGGCGCAATCGTGCTCATGGACACCGACTACACGGTCACGACGATCCCGGACACTCTCGCGAGGCTGCCTACCCCCCTGCCCGCCTCGACCGCGCAGCTGGTGACGGTCGATCCAGACGGCGTGCTAGGCCTGAGCAGCCAAGTAAGCTCGTCGGTGCTCATGCTGACAGGGGCCGGCGGCAACAGTACGCTTTCCGCGCCTGCCACCGGCTCCGTCGCGCTCAAGCTGACTGTGGCCCTGCCCAGCGCAGGCACCAAGCAGTTCGTCACGCTCGACAGCGCGGGCCAGTTCGCTACCGGGGCCATTGGCTTCCAAGGGGGGGACAGTGTAGCAATCGGAACTTTAGCGGGCGACGGACAGCAACCATTCGCCGTCGCGATAGGCACCCAGGCAGGCGCGAGTGGACAGGGCCAGTTTGGAACTGCCGTTGGCTACAGGGCGGGATACTCTGGCCAGTCAGATCTCGCCGTCGCGATCGGTGCCTACTCCACGGAGAGCACACAAGGCAATTCATCAGTCTCTGTCGGTCCCTATACCAGCACGCTCGGTGTACGGTCGGTTGGGATCGGCAGTACGGCTATCACGGGTGCTGCCGCCCAGGAATCGGTCGCAATAGGCTACAGAGCAAAAGCAGCGACATCCCGCTCGATCGTGCTGAACGCCACGGGCGCTGAATTAGTGTCCGCTAGCACCGATGCTGCTTATATCAAGCCGTTGAGGTCGGGCGTCGATTCTACTACCAGTGAGAAGGCGACACAGTGGAACAGCACGACCGGCGAACTCACCGCCTCTAAATTTACACTCCCGCTTTCGCTGCCAGGCAGCACGTCGCTGGTGACGCTCGACTCGGTAGGCCAGCTCGGCACAAGTGGTGCTGGCACGCTGTCGCTCACCGGGGCAGGCGGCACCAGCACGCTTTCCGCTCCTGGCACAGGCTCCAGCGCCATCAAGACTTTCAGTGGTCTGCCGTCCGTGGTATCGCTAGTCACTGTAGATGGCAGCGGCAGCCTGGCACATGCGCAGCCGGTTGGACACAATCTTTCTTTTACAGACTCTCCGAGCGGCAGCAGAATGCCTAACGGCATGACATCCTCGAGCTGGACGTCGGGCAGTCAAACGTTTGTCGTGAGCGCTAGTGGCTCGTTCAGCACGTCCGTGCCTTATAAGGCGTTTGACAGTACCGGCACTGGTACTTTCTGGTGTACACCATTGAGCGTCTACAACACCTCAACTGGTGCCTACACCAGCAACAAGTTCAAGACAGTGGGAGGCTCGAACGTGAATGGGGAGTGGATCCAGCTCGATTTCGGGGCGGAAGTGCGGCTGACCACGTACTACATCACCACCTCTGTAACTAGATCGCCTGGTAAGTGGGTGATGGCAGTCAGTGACGACGGGAATACTTGGACCACCTGGCAAGCACAGACAACAAGATACACCTTCACCGACGCTACAGAAGCTGCTTTTACGCCTCCTGCGCCCGTGATCTGTCGGTATGCGGTGCTGATAGTAACTGAAAATACTGGCGTTAATAACTACTTCCAGATCAGCGCGCTGAGTTTCGATTACAGCGGGCTTGCTCTCAGAGTTAAGAACCTAGCACTCCCTGCAAACGGGACAGACGGCGCCAACAAGAGCTACGTGGACTCGCATACACACACATCGCCACTGACGATCGGAACATCTACGATCGCGAGCACGGGGACGGTCGCGCTGAGTCTGCCCAGTGCGCTGCCCGCCAGCACTTCGCTGACGTCGCTGACCTCTGCGGGGCAGCTGAGTGCTTCTGCGCTAAAGGTGCCAGCCTCT
This sequence comes from Paulinella micropora, assembly GCA_019918135.1. Lineage (NCBI taxonomy): Eukaryota > Cercozoa > Imbricatea > Euglyphida > Paulinellidae > Paulinella > Paulinella micropora. Next base: position 291,387 of record WBZZ01005381.1, read on the forward strand.
CTGCCAGGCAGCACTTTGCTAGTGACACTCGACTCCAGCGGCCAGCTCGCGACAGGGGCTGCTAGCTCGTTGTCGCTCAGTGGGGCGGGCGGCACCAGTACGCTTTCCGCTGCAGCCTCTGGCTCTTCCGCTCTCAAGCTGCCTACCGCCCTGCCGGGAAGTGCGTCGCTACTGACACTCGATTCAGAGGGGCAGCTCGCCACAGGGGCTGCTAGCTCGTTGTCACTCAGCGGAGCGGGCGGCACCAGCACGCTTTCCGCTCCAGCTTCTGGCTCCTCTGCACTCAAGCTACCGACTGCCCTGCCTGGTAGCACTGTGTTAGTGACTCTTGATTCCAGTGGCCAGCTTGCCACCGGGGCGGCCAGCTCGTTGTTGCCAGCCTCCACGCCGGCCCAGACTGCCGTTCTGAGCCTGACTTCTGCGGGACAGATGGTGACCCAGAGCACTTCCACCACGGTCGTGACTTCTGGTTCAGTGGCGCTGCCGACCTGGACTTCCATGTCGGCCTATACGCCTACCACGGACCCTAACTGGGTGCTCAGCCACTCTTCCGCACAAGTAAGCCAGGAGAGCTGGAGAGTTTTCGATGGTGTCGCTGCCAATGGCTGGACTAGCCTCGGCAACTACAACTCGGACGGGAGTATTAACACGACAAACAACGCCGTTACCAACGTAGGCGGCAGCAACGTGTACGGCGAGTACTTTACGCTCCAGCACACGCGGCGCCGGTACAGAATCACGAGCTTCGCGTTGACCAACGGAGTTACTCTCAGTACCTCGACCAAAAGCTTCACGTTGGCGGGGTCGGACAATGGCAGTACTTGGACACTGGTCTGGTCCGGTAACTTCTCTTTTACCACGACGTCACAGACCCTGAACTCGAGCGCGCCCGCTTCGACCGCGTTCTATTACTACCACCGCTTTATTGTCACTTCGGTACATTCGAGTGCCGCGTCCGTCGTGGGGACCTTTGCGCCCGTCGTTGAGTCCGAGGGCGTGTCGGCCACTGCCACTGGCCTCACGGGCGTGGATTCGATCGTGTGCGGCAAAAATACGCTGAAGTTGCCGACCGCGCTGCCCTCCGCCGGCACGGATCGCGTGCTCCAAATCAACGACCTCGGCGAGTTCGAGCTGGGCACCTGGGACAACGGCCACTGGCTGTGCGAAACAGTGCTGACTTTTGCTAATGCTAATGGCAGGATCATGACGTACGACAACACTGTGAGAATCGCACCTTCTTTCGGCAATATCACTCGCTTGACTAGCAACTCGGGCAACGCTTCTACCAGCTACACCACGTTCCAGAACACGTCGGGCATGACCAGGAAATGGCTCGTTGCTGCCTGCGTCAAATTCAAAAACACTGCCACGAGCAGTCCCATGAACGCCGAGGCCTGGGTCGAGAAGAGCGCTAGCAGGCCTGCCAGCAACACTGCGATCGCGTCGGTGCGCTGGCTGCACTCCACCACTTATAGTAACGGTAGTGCTTTCAACGGGCAGTATGCGACAGTGAATCTAGCTGGCATAGTGGAAGTGGCCGCGAACGAGTACATCTGGATCGAGGTTTACGGAGGTACAGCAACTGCCGTAAATTACATTGCAAACATTGGATCAGCCGTCTATGAAAGAGGTTTTGTGTCTATTACCGAGATTCCGGGCTGATTTTTTTTCTTTCGAATCTGTATTTTTTAATTAAAAAGAAATGGACGCGTTACGACAAGCACTAGCCGAGAACGAGAACGAGCTGGCCACGTGCCTAGCCCGCCGCCGGATCCTGGCCGTAGAGCGAGAGAAGTTACAGCTGCAGATCGCGCTCTGTGAAAAGGTCTGTGGTTGCAGGGAGACACGCCTGCAGATCAAGCAGTTGATCCAACAAGAAGAGGAAGCAGAAGCGGCCGCCGAGTCTGCCGCCCATGCGGCCGTCGAGGCCGAAATGGCACTAGAAGAGACGGTCGTAGAGCTGCCTGACACCATCAATGGCTAGAAGTCCTGGTCTAGGCCCCATTCCGGCTCCTTGGCCGGCACCCGCGCGTACTCGCTTACTCTTTTCTCGAAAAAGTTAGTCTTGCCTACCATGCCTAGCTGCTCCATGAAGGGCAAGGGACACTTGGACACCCCGTACAGCTTTTTGCTTAGGCCCAAGTTCTGCAGCAGGCCGTCGGCCACGAACTCCACGTACCGTTCCATCAGCGTGGCGTTCAGGCCCAACAGGGCCACCGGCAGCGACTCGCTGATGAACCTCCGCTCGACTTCGACGCAGCCCGCCACGATCTGGAAAATGCGTGACATCTGCAGCTTGTTCGACACGTGGTGCTTGTACAAGTGGCACGCGAACAGGCCGTGCTGTGTCTCGTCCCGCGCAATAAACTCGTTCGAGGTGCACAGGCCCTGCAGCAGGCCCGGGTGCTTTTGTTTCAGCCAAAAGATGGAGGCGAAAGAAGAGGCGAACTGGACAAGTTCCACACAAGCAAACGCCACCAGCCGCTCGGCAAACGAAGACCGGGCCCGGCTGAGCCACTGCAGCGCCCACTTGGCTTTTTGTGCGACGGTCGGGACCTGCGTGATCGCATTGAACAGCTTGTCTTTTTCTTGCTGGTCACTGATGATCGTATCGATCAACAGGCTGTAGGTCCGCGAGTGTTCGGCCTCATTAAAGATCTGGTAAGAATAAAAAAGTCTCGCTTCAGAATATTGCACTTCGGCTAAAAAATTAGCGGCCAGGTTCTCTTGGATGATGCCGTCGCTCGAGGCGAAAAAGCCCAGCACCATCTTAATAAAATGCTGCTCGTCCGCACTCAATTTCTTGAAATCGGCCTGTTCCCGGCTCAGATCAAGCTCGTCTGCCGTCCAGAACGAGCGCAGGGAAGCTTCATAGAATGAATACAGGTCCGGACGCCTGATGGGAAAGAGACAAAACCGCGATTCTTCCGGCACGAGCAGTTTTTCTTCAGTGTCCATAATTCGTTCAGCTGCCTGTTGTCCAGTTTCAGCAAGGCCATCTCTTTTAATACTATAAAGGGGAAAGAGGATATATTTTTTTCTTATGGCGCAAAACAGAAACAAAGACTAACTATGTTGCAAAGACGTAAGACCGAACAGCGGCTGATGCCCTCGTCGCCAGAGTCCATCACCGTAACTTCGCACGAGCTCGCGCTCGAGCTCAAGCGCAGCTACAGCGATTTCTCTTGGCAGAGCGTGCCGCAGCTCATTGTTCACGGGGTCAAGTACCTCGCTCTCTATACTAATCATACGGGCGAGGAGAAGAAGCAGATCCTCATTTCGGTCCTCGTCGACTTGTGCCCCGACGATAACGTGGACAAGCTGATCCCGCCCGTGGTCGATGTCATCTGGGAGCTAGTGAAGGCCGCCCTCGCTACCAACTGCTGCGAGCTGTGTCACAAGGTCTGCACTGTCAGCTAAGTAGGCATCGGGATCAAGTGCCTGCCCAGCGTCACGGGCGTGCCGTGGTGGATCCTGACCGGCTCGCCGCTCGTCACCATCTGCGCGCGCGCTTTGGCCAGCTTCTCGCGGTCCAGGCGGTGCGCCCACAGCACCACGCCCGGTATAACCTGCTCGTTCGAACGCACTTTCTCCAGGGCCATGGTAATCTTGACCAGCAGCACGTCCGCTGCTAATCTAAAGCGCCTCTTCTTGGCCATTTCTACGGACAGTTCATTCTTAACCATCTCAAAGAGGATCTCGCAGGAGAAGTGGCGCTCTGCTTTCTGCCCAAAGTTGAAAAAGCTGTTGGTGCCCGAGACGATGGCTACTACGATCAGGCAGGTCACGCTGACCCAGTCGTAGCCCGTCCGGCCCGCTTCACATGCCTTGAAGCCGAAATTTCCCACAATAACGGAACAAATCGCCGGCACGATCGTAGACAGCAAGCCAAACAACAGAAAACGGTTGTAGTAGTAGTAGCCGGCCGAGTTGTTGAGGCGCGCGTGCAGGGCACACTCGTCCACTACGCTGGCAAAATATTGCTCGTGCCTCGAAGACCACTTCTCTTCCTCTCGCTTGACGTCGCTGTCGTCCGAGTCATGGTTGTCGCTCGAATGCGACCGCATCGCCAGGATTTTATCCTCGTCCATCTTTACTTTTGGTGGATGGGAAACTGCAAGATTTAAAAAAATGTGTGATTGCTGGGCCGGCGGCCACTCTATCAGCAGCCGGCTTTCGACAGCAGCATCTCCCAGTCCGCCCCGTTCAAGTCTACCTTGTCCCTGGTGTCAGGATTGCACACCTGCAGGTGCAAGTACTTCGTCAGCGTCGGAAACACCACGTACTGGTCGTGCCGGTCCTGCGCCGACGACTGGTAGCCACCCGAACTCGCGAGGAAAGGAATGATCAGGCTGCCCGACTGCACTTTCGTGCCGCGCCAGACCGCGCCCGCCAGCGACACCTCCTCGTAGTTGCCGCCCGTCGAGTAAGCCAAGCTGCTGCATTCCTTGATCTTGATGCCTAGCGAGGTCGGCAGGCCTAACGCCACGACTTGTGGCAAAACGGTGGCTTGGCCCGACGTCAGCGCAAAGAGCTCGTTCTGGGCCGAAGTCGGGAAGCCTAGCACCGCGTGCGCGCTGTCGTCGCCGCTCTTGCTGTAGATGTTGAACTCTGCTCCTCCAGACAGCGTGAACTGCAGCTTGAGCTTGGTGTCGAGATAAACCACTCCGATCGACTGTCCTACCTGTACAAAGCCCTCGTTGATTAAAAGCGATTGCAGCGCGTCGGCCAAAGTTTCGCCTGTGTAATTTTGCGACGGGATCGTGATCGTCACGTCGCCCGTGGCCGTCGAGTTCAAGTAGAGCTTGTTGTTCTTGGAATTGATGTTGTACGTCGCGTTCGGGATCGTGGCCCAGATGAGCTTGTACCTGCCTTGGATCGCTTCCGACAGCGACAGCCGGAACTCGGCCGAATCGCCCGAGCCTTGCACCCGGTCGCGGTCCTTGCTGCGGACCAGGATGTTCATCTCCGAAATGTTGCGCAGGCCGCTCATTTCCGAGAAAAAAAATTAAATGTTGTCACTAGTGTAGTGCAAGAGGAAAAAAAATATGCTGACACTCAGCGGCAACAAGCGCCTGCGCCTGGAGGATGTGGTCGAGACCAAACCGCTTCCTAGCATGGTCACGGCCTTTGGCGAACACAAGGTCGCGGAGTCTACCCCGCTAGTGCAGGAGACGTTCCCTTACACGGGCACCCTGAACTCGCGCAAGTTCGCGACCTCTGGCTCCGTGACCACCGCCGCCGGCCTGTTGTCGCTCAGCGGCGCCGCGCAGGCCGAGACGCTCCGTCGCTGCAAGTACCGCGCGGGGCAAGGGCTCGTCTGCCGCTTCACGGCGCTGTTCCCCGCCGCAGCCAACGTGGCTAATTCGGCCATGGCCGGCCTAGGCGACGATAACAACGGCTTCTTCTTCGTGCAGGACCAGACACGAACCAACAGGCTGCGGATCTTGCACCGCAATGCGAGTGTCGACACTTACGTCGACCAGAAAGACTGGAACCTGAACAACTGCCTGGGCGGCGACGACGTCATGGACCGCAAGGACTGGGCCAAGGGCAACATTTTTCAGATCCAGATGCAGTACCTAGGGTTCGGGGCCGTCACGTTCTCGGTCGAGAGGCAGTCGGACGGGGTGCTAGTCCCAGTGCACCGGATCCAGTACGCGGGCGCCAACACGACGCCATCGCTCTCCAACGCCAGCTTGCCGTTCAGGCTCAAGACGACTGGCGCGGGCGGCCTGGTGCGCACTGCCAGCGTCGGCGTCCTGGTCGAGGGTCCCGTGAGACAGCTGGGCCTCAGCTTTGCGCGCACCAACGTGCAGACGATTGGCACGACCGAACAGAACGTGCTGGTGATCCGCAACAAGAGCTTGATCGGGCCCTCCCTAACAACGACCTGCTGTTCCCGACCCTGCTGACTGCTACGGCCGTGTCTGGCACCAAGCCCGTGATCATCCGAGTGCTCACGCAAGCCACGTTCGGCAGCGCGCCGACCTACGCGAACCACGACACGGCCTCGAATACCGAATACTCCGCTTCGCTGGTCACGGTTTCTACTGGCAACGCGGTGGCCGCGTGCGTCGTGTCAGCCACGGGCTCGGCATCTGCCAGCCTGGACCTGAGCAGGCTCAATATCGCTATCGGGCCGGGAGAAGTACTATGTATCGCGGCCAGCACTACTTCCGGGTCGGCGGACGTGCACCTGAGCTTGTCCTGGTACGAGGACGTGTGAAAAAAAAGAAAGTTCGTCTTGCATTATTAAAAAACAACTAGGGACGGAGAAAAGGAATGAAGATCGTGTCAATTGACCCGGGGCTGAAGAAATCTTGGAGTGGTCGTGATCGAAAAAGACAACAGCACCAACGCCATCACAGTCACGTATGCCAGTGTGCTAAGCATAGCCAGACAGGACGACACTGACTCGTTTAAGACCAAGTCCCTGTTCGCGTGCCTTAGCGCGATTGAGGAACTGTATAACGCCGACGTCGCAGTAGTAGAGGATCAAAACTTCGGGAGAGCAAATACCTGCCCGGACAATTTGCTCATTCAAGCGGCGGCCGGCGCAACTATGCTCAGTCTCGGTGCTAAGGAGCTACTTTTCTATCAGAGCTCATTCAAGTTTTCGTGTTTCTTCTCACTTACTCCGACGATATCCGGTCGAGTCAAGGGGAAATACAAAGTTCAATCCAAAATATTGGCACAGAATTTAATAGAATCGTTCAGCGTTACTGGCGAGACGAGATGCCTCACAGAGTCAGATCACTTGAGCGACGCCTTTGGTCTTGCCTTCGCCGCGCTGGTCAGAGGGACCGCACGAGGGCCGGGCGGCCAGCTGGGAGTGCGTCGCTCTGAGCCTGTACCGATCCCTGTTGGGGTGCAGACGCGGAAGAAGCAGGAGCAGGAGCAGCCGCCTTGTGTTGGTTCCATTGCTCGGAGATGACCTTCATCCTCACCTTGTGCTCAAGTGCGCGAATCTCGGGGTCCTGCATCTTTGACTTGAAGAACTACAGACAACGGAAAAAGCGGTTCTTATAAAAAAGCACGCGTCAGTGACAGTGTTACCTCGTTATAGGCCGAAGGTGCTCTGGGCTTCTTCTGCTTGGTGGGGGCGGCGGCAGCGGTGGCCTGTCCGCAGGTCGAGCAGCTGGAAGACATCTTTTAGTTTGCCCTTGTCCTTTGTTGATAATAGAGCAAAAGAAGATTTATTTTTTTAATCAGTAAACTTGTTCAAAACCGTAGTGACATCCGCCAGCGGTTTGTGCCGGATCTTTTCAAATTCGTGCTCCCAGATGTAGTAAAGCGTGAAGCCCTTGGGCATCGAGTCATGGATGGAAGCGAGGCGCAACATTGTTTCTTTATACAGTACGCTGTTGAGCCGCTTGAGTGTGGGCGAACGCTCGTTATGTTTCGGGTGCTCGGGCGGATAGCCGTGCCACGCGTTGCCCATGAATTCAAACCCTGCGTTGCGCTCCTCGTCGTAGCCGTCAAGACGATACTTGCGCGGGCCAGGCACCTTGAACTCGGTGCCTGTTGTCTCTTCCTCGCCACGACAAAAATGCACGTGCTGGATGTCCCAGCCTTGTTCTTCGAGCCTGTCCCAGGCCAGGCATGCGACAACAGACGCGCCGGCTTTCGGCCGAGGGATGAGACCGCGCAGAAAGGCATGGCGCGCACAGAGCATTCTAGAATTTCCGTTCTCGTCTTTGAATGTCGATTGGATTTTATCGCCGTCGGGGCAGTCAACACAAAGTTTTGCTTCTTTCAATACGTACGACCCTTTGGCCTTCGCATGCGCTGCACACAGCTTTCTGGGCAAACCATTTTCGTCTGCGTAATGAGCATTGATCTCGGCTCCTTTGGGGCAAGCGACACACAGATACTGCTCTCGCATGACATGGGCCCCCCTGGCTCTAGCATGTGCAGCACACAAGGAGCGCCGTCCGTGTTCGTCGCTGTACGCTGCCTGGACAACAGTGCCCTCGGGACAGTCGATGCATTTCTTTGTTTTCAGTGGTGTATACGACCCTCTGATTCTCGCGTGATTTGCACATAGCATGTGCTTTTGTCCGTGTTCGTCTGGGAAATTTGCTTGTTTCTTTTTGTTGTCTGGGCAGTCAATGCACTTTCTGTGTTGTTGTGGCGTGTACGAGCCTCGAGCCCTAGCATGATCCGCACACACTACATACTGTTGTCCGTGCTCATCCGAGAAACTCGCTTGTTTCTTGGCGTCGTTGGGACAGTCGATGCACGTCTTTTTCTTTGGTTTAGTATAAGACCCGACCGCCTTAGCATGGGATGCACATAGCCTGTAATTCGTACCTGTTTCGTCTTTGTAATTGGCTACTTTTTTGGCATCCTGTGGGCAGTCACTGCAAAATGACCTGGTCTTACTAATTAGCCTTCTTCTTGGGTGGTTCGCTCATGTCTGTTTTGTGGCCGTGTCACGGCCACGACCGTTTCTTTTTTTAAAGCTCTTTTTTCGAAATTTGATATTCGAGATTTGAAAGGACTCGGCCGGGCTGGGAAGTCACGAAATATCATCCTCAATATTTTACGATTTCCCAGGAAATCGTGAGACGACAAATCTGTCGTCTCACGATTTTCCCCGGGAAACTTCCCTTTTCACACGTCCGGGCCGGCCGGTGCCTCCGCTCTCTCGTCCGGACACCTCACTGGGAAGTACAGGATACACACGCACCCGATCACCCCGACCACTAAGACGGCGATGATTGCCGCCACGAGCGTTTCCATTTTTTTGACTTTGCTCTCTTTAATAATTAAAGTACATGATCTAGAATTTTTAAACCGAGGCCACCTCCAGGCTACCATTGCTTTCGTGCAAGTACTTGAAATAGGCGCTGTAGATCGTAATATCATACAAGCCGTCAATGACTCCGCGCTTGCCGGAAGTGACTGCAGTGACAACCATCTCTTCCTGGGCGTTGTAAGCGGGCCCTGTGTCGTCGGGCGCCTGCTGGAACTTCAGCTTCAGCTGGTGGACGTCGCCGCGGGACCAGATGACGGGCTGGTCGTTCAGGTCCGTGACGGACGCGGTGTACTCCATCGCTGCACTGACCTCCCAGTCGACCGTGTTGGACGCGCCAGCTCGTGTGTTGCTGAACTTGATCTTGACCCCGCACGAGCGCAGCCAGCTCGAGCTAGCCAGCACGGTGTTGAGGTTTCGTCAGCGCAGCAGTGGCGGGCGAAGTGTAGCGCCGGTCGGTAATTCTGGCAAACGTGAGGCCGGAGTCGATATCGAGGATAGCCACCGTCACTCCCTTGAAGTCCACGATCAGGCGGTTGGTGTCGGAAGCGGCAAAGGTCGCGCCGTTGGCATAGAAGGGCCCGTACTTGTGTGTGATGGCCGTGGCGCGCGGCGCGGGGCCGGTGTTGATCACCAGGCGCTCGCGGTTGCCCACAAATGTCTTGTAACCGTCCTGTCATCACCCACAACATCATACATCCATAAAGCTAGTTCTGTGCCCAAAAAAAAGAAGAGAGTTTGTCTTACCATCACGCCGTCTAACATGGCCTTGG
>WBZZ01005382.1:0-52500 GCA_019918135.1 Paulinella micropora
ATTATGTATTAAGTGTATACAATGAATAGTATATATAATGAGTTCTACCATAGAAGAAATAAAGGCAGTGGTTTTAGTCTCCCTGATTCAAGGATGCAACGATATAGAGCAAAATATGTGGAAAATAATAAGGAGAAAATTAAAGAGAGAAGCAAATAAAGATAAGATAAATAAACAACGAAGGGAATATTATAAGAAAAATAAGGATAAGAAAGATCCAAGAGCAACAAAAGAAATGTAGAGAAATTAATAAGGAAGTATTAGGCAAATACAAAGAAGAATATCTCAAACAGAAAGATAAAGAGAAGCAGAAAGAAACAGATCCTAATGTTGAATATTTAAAATCCCTCCAATTCTGATCATCAGTAAAATAATATCGTTAGCCCTGTAGCGGATAAACCAATTTTGGTCAAAAAGGATTTTTTTTGCTGATTCGTCCAAGGAGAAAAGCAAAAAGTAATTTTTTTTCTCCCTTACTCGTGTGGCTATCGCCCCCTCCCCCCACGAACTTCGTTCGTTGCCCCCTCCCACGTTTTTGTTTTTGATGATCAAGTTGATCATTTATGTATATAGACCTGTCCATTCGTGAATTAAATACAAGCACAGAAACACAGAAAAACACACACAGGAAGACAGGAAACACACACAGGGAAGCACAAAACATACCTTTGTTTTACAAAAATACGACAAACTAAGCAGACTAAGGAAGATTTAGACAAAATAACGACAAAACCATATAAACGAAGTTTATATACATTTTTATGAAATAAAATGGGTTTTTGTCGTTATTTTGTCTAAATCTTCCTTAGTCTGCTTAGTTTGTCGTATTTTTGTAAAACAAAGGTATGTTTTGTGCTTCCCTGTGTGTGTTTCCTGTCTTCCTGTGTGTGTTTTTCTGTGTTTCTGTGCTTGTATTTAATACACGAATGGACAGGTCTATATACATAAATATATGTATGTAAATATTTTTAAAAATATTATCGATAGGCCTGATAAAACAAAATGCCATTTTTGTCCTAGTGGGATAATCCATTGCCTTTTTGTCCCGATCCATACGGGGGAAAATGGCATTTGGTTATCTACATCCACAACTAGTGTAATTACCGTCGGTGGTGCCACCAGCGGTGTTATATGCATTTTTGCAGTCACCGGTGCCACCTGTGCAAAAAGGCAATAGTGTGTGCGATTTTGGCAATGCCGAAATGTCACATGATGTTGCCTGTTTCGGCCGTATCACGTCTGGTGGCGTCGGGTGGCAGGAAACACCTGATTTTACAGGTGGCAGGATTCTGGGGTTTTTTGGCAGCCAAACTTTGCGGCTTTCCCCTGCATTCGATCGTGGTCCTTTCAAGCAGGGAAAAGTGTCATTCGACTGTTCAGGCCACGCGCTATCAGAATCTGCAATAAAAAATTTTGTGGTGTGCGGTGGCACCGAACCAGTCCCACAAGTGCGATTCTCCTTATTTTTGGGATTAATGCACACCACAAATTTTTTTTGATGAAAAAAGTTGGCTGCCGACTAAGCGTGCGGCTGACTGCTCGATGAGGGCAGACTGAGCAAAACTGCTGCACTTCATGTGGGCGGTGATGCAAAGTCCTCTATACTCTCACGTCCCTTAGCGATGCATAGGTAGACAGAGCAAAACTGCGGCACTTCACGTGGGCGGTGATGCAAAGTCCTCCGTAACATCGCGTCACTTATGCTGGCTCTGTGCTGAATCTGCTACCACCCCCCCCCCCTACCCCTGCTACCCCGACTCTGGCTACCCCCCCCCCCCTCCTCCCTACCCTGGCTATCTCGACTATGGATACCCCCCCCCCCCTACCCTGGCTACCCCGACGCTGGCTACCCCCTCCCCCCCACACCATCGCCGCCTCCCACCAGAAAAAGATGGTCGGGGCCAGTCGTAGGAACCTAGTCTCTATATAAGTTTGTTTGCATCGACTGGCCCGGAAGGTAAAAAAAGATTGAACAGGTGGGACACCGGAACCCACTACGTAACGGCTAAGCGGAGACTGCCACTTAGCCGTTACATAGTTGACCCTGGTGCCACCTCCTCCCTGAAAAAGTACGGTGGAGACCAGTCGTGGGAACTTGGTTACTATATAAGCTTGTTTGCATCGACTGGCCCGGAAGGTAAAAAAAGAGGGGACGGGTGGGACACCGGTGCCCACTACTTAACGGCTAAGCGGCGATCGCCACTTAGCCGTTACATAGTGGACGCGGGGTGCCACCTCCTCCCTGCATTTTTTTAGCGGTTGAAGGAAATATTGATAGGACCATTGCTATAACTAATTCGTATGATTCGGTCAAGAATATATCATCAACTGAGAATGCCATATTTACCATCAGAAACCGCGCCACATTCAACAGCAAAACAAACTATAACATAATCTACTTTGAGAATTCATGTATTAGCAATTCAGACACTAAAACGTGTATCGCGAGAATTGTTCTTAATTCAACATTAGAAGATCGCATTCTTATTTCAATTTGGATACAAACACATTATTGGCCGAAGTGGATACGGCAGGAACTACAAGAACGGGGGGAAGTGTGATACTTACATATGTATTATCTGGTGGTTCGTCTATATACATTGATTTGTCTCAATATAACATCAAGATTGGACCAAGTAAGACATTTACTGTATCAGCGCAATTAACGAGCGGTGGAACGGCAAGTATTTATGTTTCGGCAAATTTCGTTGAAGACATCATCTAAACCAAAAAAAGAATACTTTATTTATTTTTAATTATCAACTTTATTTTCTATTTCTATTGACATTTTTTAATGTATTCAAAATCCTTGTTCTTTATTAATTATTCAGTTATGGGTGTGTGATTTTTCTTCAAATATATGTAAAACTGATCAATATTGGCACCGCAGGGAAATTAATGGTTTATGTTGTTGTTGCCGTCGTAAGTTAATATTTTTTATCAAAATGAATAACACACGTAAATTTTCTATAAATATCATTATATTTTATATTTTTTCTTTTTCTTAAGCATGATATGCCTTGAGAAGAATACTAAGCTGAAAATTGACAGGACATTCAAGCACATTCCCTTGTGCATTTCTAATGACGATATCAATAGATCTTAAACTTTTTGTCGTATCAAATGGCACATAATCGGCAACATCATTAGAACTCTAAAAACAAAGGGCTTATCTAAGTTCACTTTGCCGACTACGGAAAAATTGCCATTTGCTTCAACTAAACCAGATTGATTTAAAGCACGACTATGAATATAAATGGCTGTTTCACCAATCAAATTTACGATAGATTGCATCGTGCTACTCGCCGCGGCCGAAATATCGGCGGTTAATCCGATTTTATCTCTAATCGTGCTATTATCATAATCAAAAGCATACGTATCACCAGTGAAAGCGAAATTCAATTTATTAACGGAGGTCAAAGTTATAACTACAGAGTTAGGGGTAATTGCTGAATTAATTGCAGATTGAAGGGCGGTAATAAATGTATCAATGGTGTATTGATTTTCTGTTACGATTACAGTTTTTGTAGCGGATCCAGTTGTTTTAATTAATGTGAGAGTGTTGGCATAACTCGGTATGTTTGGAAAAACATTTGAAATAGAGATACTCTTTACGACATAAGCACTAATTATATCAATATTACGGCCAGTTGCTGGGAGATCAACAACGAAACAGCCATTGTGAGTAGAAGCGGATTTTGATTCTGTTTTATCACTTGAGGAGACACGAAGGAGGAAACTTTTGCGGGTTGGCTTTTCGTCTTCAAGATTGCTTATCGTAAATGACATGGCTATATATTATAAAATATATTATTATTTTTTTAAAATTTTTTATCTTTTTTGACTACACATATTTTGAATAAATAAAGGCTACTGCTTAACAACACAGCGAGACGGGTAGATAGACGCAACTTTGACATATTTCAACCAAGCAGTGATGGCACGAGTAGCATTATAATCTGCAGCATAACGAAGAGTGACTTTGGCAGTTCGTGAATTATTAACTGCAAGACCAGATGCTCCAATGTGTGACGACCGATTAAGTGTTTGAATAATGGTAGCAAATCCTCCATTCGTGGCAGTAGTGGCAAGTCCAGCAGAATACCACTGGCGGAAGTTTTCAAGAGAAACAGATGAAGACATATAAGCATCGCGAATACCCATAGTCGCTTGGAGATTGTTAATATACAATTCCGCACATCCTCGTTGAACCGCGGCAAGAGTATCAGTACTTCCACCAAGTTCCATCTTCTGTTGCGGAGCATACCAATCATCAATACTGCATTGATACTGTTTATGATTCATTTGAGCAGTTCCAAGGTTATCAATACTAGCATTATCAGAGAGCACATTTTGAGTGATGGTATACAAGCACTGAGCACGGGCAACTGCCTTATTCACTTGAAGATTAAAATCATCTGACGTGCCCGGATTCGCCTTTTGATTGTAATATGTTTCATAACTGTATGGGAGCCCATCCTTGCTTCCCATTTGTTCAAGAATATTTCTTTGGACAGCGGGAGCAAGAGAGAATGTCTCCAACATAACAACTGGATTTGATATGGTGTAAGTTAAAGCAGAACCATCAAATCCGGCGGGAATCGCACCATCACTGCTTCCAATAATTGTCAATGCTTCCTGAGGTGGTGCAAATGTCAAGCGAAGTCTCATGCCACTAATCAGGGAGGGAGGAATGAGAGTTTCTTCATTAAACACTCCCGAAAAGTAATGAAGAGGAATACAAACTTTCAAATACTGACCAGTACCAACGACCGTAGGAGTATTAATAGCAAAGTCTGTCACGGAATACGTTTTAGCATCGATATTAGAACTAACTTCAACGGGTTCTCGTTGTCCCGCCATCTGTGCTTGTCTGCGATAATCAAAAGGATAATGCCACGGGAGAGTATTTCGCACCATCTTGTTCAAATCTTCAATTCGTTCAAGTTCGCTACCATCCTTGCTTTCCAACAAAAATCGTTCAAAAATAGCGGTAGCGGGTGTGTTCTGAAACCCAATGGCGCAGTTGTTCCCTGCGGTAGTAACCAACCCATCTGCTTTAATATCAAATGTTAAATAACAATTTTTTCCATAAACAAAATCAGTACTTGCTTGCAATGTAAAAATCATTTCGGTTGCCGACGCACTGCTGTAAGTCTGCTGATCGGCAAAATTTTTCTTAAAGATACTTCCCTGTTCAGTGAGTGCTAAATTTGCTGGCAACTCATATCTGAGATTGTTGAGAGTCATCAACTCCTCAGTATTTTTAGAATCCTTTCCTTCCATCTTGTGTGTGCTTGTAGAATTGTAAAATTCGCAATGTTCCTATAATAAAAAAATAATAATAGAAATTAAAAATAAATAATTATTCACTTGAAACGGATTGTTTAATAATATCAACTGAATTTTGTATATTGTCGAGTCTCGCATCTTGTGGTGAAGTCAATTGAAACTCTCTTGCCTCAGCATTCTGAACCGCTTTCTTTAAATAAGCCAAACTGCTAACAGCAGTGTCCAAATCAACAACATCCGCATTTTCTTTGTTATCAGAAATGTCTGTTAATGTGTTTTGAATAGTGCTATTCTCATGTGAGACAAGATCACCAAATTCGGTTAATGGTTGATTAACTAATGGGGCACCATGACTACTCCACAATTCAAACTGATTCAATTGAAACCCATCACTCGCAGGTCTGTTTGCTTCATTTATTTTATTAATGAAGCCAGTTGGCAAACGAATTGAAACACTTGAGTTTTTAATCATTATATAATAATAATAATTATTTTATCAATTAGCATTAATTATTTTTTCATAATTTGTAAATTCTTGTGTGTAATTCTTTCTTCTTTCATTTTCATTAAATCGGCTATGGCTTGATTTACATCAATGTCATTAGTTTCAGTAATTTTTTTAGTTGGTGGCGGAGTTTCCTTAGAAGCATCTTCTATTGCTTCTATTTTACTTGCTGGTGTTGTGGTAGTTTGTTTCGGCACGGCAACAGGAGTGGGATTAACAGATTTTGGTAAAGATTGTTCAACCTTAAGTGCTGGAGACATTTCAACAGTTTTTGTATTTGGTTCAGGAGATCAATTATTTGCTGATGCTATGTCTGGTGCTTTTCTCTTTTCAATGCTTCGTCTGGCACTTGATCTGGCTCTCCGCTGGCAATAGGTTGTTTATTTTTCTTACTTCCTGATTTGCTTACTTTTGGTTTTAATTGACTTTTAAGCTTACCACTCTTAATATCCGCTTCTATCTTCCTTATTGCTAAGTATTCGGGCGATCCTTTACGAATTGTTACGAATTTTCCTTACGAATTCTGTTTATACCAAATAGCAATTGCTTGTTGATAGCAAGTTTTGTATAATTTAGTTGATTCCGCCATGTCATATATTATTGCGGGAAAAAACTTTTAATTTATTTTTACAGGTTTGTCATATCTCTATCCTTATTTTTACAAGTTCTAAACTGGGTTGTTCTATCACTAGCAGTATTGTTAATTGCTAAAAACGAATAAGGTTCTGCCGTAGCATATTTAACCATATTGTAAAATTCTTTTTTAGTGAGAAAAGGACTTTCATATTCATCTGCCAATCTGTCAAGTTCGCTTCTCCTTACTCCATTAAAAATAATCATCCAATGGCAATTAATTCTTACTCTTCGCGGGAGTTGTGTATAACTCTGAGTTGCTACCCAGACTGACACTTTAGCATGTGTTGAAGCGAAAAACAACTCAGTGAGCACTTCTGATTTGAGAAAAGTTTTACTCTGTGCGATATCATCCAATAACAATAATATTTTTGGTGCCTTCTTAAACCCTTTAGTTTTATCAGTTCCTTTTGTTTGGTTAATATTTCTCTCATTAACTCAGGCTTATCCTCTTTGATTATGTCTTTTTTTTTAACTTGAGAGTGTCTTCTAAAATAGGGCACGGACTTAAGCAAAAGACTACTATTCTATCATAAAAACCTTTCAACATGTTCTTTTTGGCGAGTAGATTACAAATCATAACTGATTTACCTCCGCCAGTGCTTGCACATATAACCATAGTTCGCATTGCTGGCAATATTCCTTCTTTTTGAATAGGAAGCAATTCAACACCATCTCTTTGTGTTTTAATTGGTTGTGTTTCCAAGTCATTCTTAAATTTGGGCGGTTTTTTGCTATCTAACTCCGTTATTACTGGCCTGTCAATAGTAAACTCCTCGTGTGCTTTTTCTATGTTGGTTTTCTCTAAATTCTGCTTCAAAAGTGTTTTTCGTGGCAACTTGTTTGCTATTAATCCTTTAATTGTATAGATCTGGGCATGTCTTACTATATTATAAGTTTTGAAAATAGTTTGGATTATATATATAATTATCATATTCAGCACCAAATGGTTGAGGTGGTGAAGCATAATTATAGAAATAAGGAGAGTTTTAGTTGACTTTTAATCTTACCGCTCTTAATATCCTCTTCTATCTTCTTTACTGCTAAGTATTCGGGCGATCCTGTACGAATTGTCATAAATTTTCCTTGTGCATTTTGTTTATGCCAAAGTGCAACTGCTTGATTGTATGTGGTCTTGTACATTTTAGTTGATTCCACCATATTATATATTATTGCTGAAAAAACTTTTAATTTAATTTTACAGGTTTGTCATATCTCTATCCTTATTTAATCGCAATATAGTAGAGAAATTCTTTCTAAACTGGGTTGTTCTATCACTAGCATTATTGTTAATTGCTAAAAACGAATAACGATCCGCCGTAGCATATTTAACCATATTGTAAAATTCATTTTTAGTGAGAAATGGGCTCTCATATTCGTCCTCCAGTCTGTCAAGTTCGCTTCTCCTTACTCCATTAAAAATAATCATCCAATGGCAATTAATTCTTATTCTCCGTGGGAGTTGTGTATAACTCTGAGTTGCTACCCAGACTGACACTTTAGCATGTGTTGAAGCGAAAAACAACTCAGTAGCACTTCTGATTTGAGAAAAGTTTTACTCTGTGCGATGTCATCTGATAACAATAATATTTTTGGTGCCTTCTTAAACCCTTTAGTTAATATTTCTCTCATTAACTCAGGCTTATCTTCTTTGATTATGTCTTCTTTTTTTAACTTGAGAGTGTCTTCCAAAATTGGGCACGGACTTAAGCAAAAGATGACTATTCTATCATAAAAACCTTTCAGCATGTTCTTTTTGGCGAGTAGATTACAAATCATAACTGATTTACCTCCGCCAGTGCTTGCACATATAACCATAGTTCCCATTGCTGGCAATATTCCTTCTTTTTGAATAGGAAGCAATTCAACACCATCTCTTTGTGTTTTAATTGGTTGTGTTTCCAAGTCATTCTTAAATTTGGGCGGTTTTTTGCTATCTAACTCCGTTATTACTGGCCTGTCAATAGTAAATTCCTCGTGTGCTTTTTCTATGTTGGTCTTCTCCAGATTCTGCTTCAAAAGTGTTTTTCGTGGCTACTTGTTTGCTATTAATCCTTTAATTGTATAGATCTGGGCATGTCTTACTATATTATAAGTTTTGAAAATAGTTTGGATTATATATATAATTATCATATTCAGCACCAAATGGTTGAGGTGGTGAAGCATAATTATAGAAATAAGGAGAGTAAGGACTACCAAAAGCATAATTACTTGGAGGATTGACAAGTGGTTTAAAATCCTTTCTTTCTGGGCGAGTTTGAACTTGTCGCGGAATTTCAACAGGAAAGTTTCTCGTCAGTTTTCGTTTCATTTTTGGAAACTCTCTTTTTCTTTTATTCTGGTCTGAATGACTGCTCTATTGTATTTATTCACCATAAAGTGATTATTTGTGTTGATATAAAGTGTGTTGTCTAGTGATTCAAAATCATTCTTGGTTTCTAGCACACGATCGCGTCTTTGTTCGTTGCCTTTAATAAGTGGGTTTGTTTGCAAAATTCCACCATTTTGGTCGCTTGGCATTAGAAAACGACTAAGTGCCAATAGGACCCTTCTCTTTCATCAGCAGGGGGTTTTCCCATAATCTTATCAACTAATTGATCAATACTTCTCATACCATCAACCATAACTTGATTTGGTGTTGTTGCTGGATCTGAATTATCTGAAACTTTGTATTCTTTCATCATTTCTTTTAGTTTTTCATTTTAAATTTTCTCCTCCCAGAATGGAAGTCCCTGTTTTTCTCCACTTTTATAAATATATTTGTCATACTCTGTTTGTGGATTTGGTGGTGCTGTTGTTTGTGGTTCTGGTGCTAATTGGGATTGTGGTGCTGTTGCTTGTGGTGCTTGTGTTCTTTGTGGTGCAGGTGTTGGTTCGGGCATTGGTTTTGGTTCAAGTGTTGTTTGTGGTGCTGGTGTTAGACCTTTAGGTATCGCCTTTTCAAATTCTGAATCCTTTAATTCCAAATCCTCTAATTGCTTCATTTGTTCTGGTGTCAATTTACCCCTCACTTCTTCATAAATTCTCCTATCTAATAGTATTACGTCATCTACCTCTGCTATATCTGACTTACTAACCCCTACCCACCCGTCCCCTATCCGCCCGTCATCCGTACAGGAAAAAATGGCATTTTGTTATCCACATCCACAACTCCAGTGGTGTCATGCATTTTTGTGGTCACCGGTGCCACCTGTGGTTTTTGTGGTGGGAGGTGGCACCTGACTAGTCCCACAAGCGCGAGTCTCCTTATTTTTAGTATTAATACCACCACAATTTTTTTTTGACGAAAAAAGTTGGCTGCCGACTTAGCGTGCGGCTAACTGCTCGACGAGGGCAGACTGAGCAAAACTGCGGCACTTCCCGTGGGCGGTGATGCAAAGTCCTCTGTACCCTCACGTGCCTTAGCGATGCATAGGTAGACAGAGCAAAACTGCGGCACTTCACGTGGGCGGTGATGCAAAGTCCTCCGTAACATCGCGTCACTTATGCTGGCTATGTGCCGGATCTGCTACCACCCCCCCCCCCCCCTACCCTGGCTACCCCGATACCGGATACCCCCCCCCCCCCCTACCCTGGCTACCTCGACTATGGATACCCCCCCCCTACCCTGGCTACCCCAATACTGGATACCCCCCCCCCCCCTACCCTGGCTACCCCGACGCTGGATATCTGGTTACCCCCCCCCCTATCCTGGCCACCATTGCCACCACCCACCAGAAAAAGTTGTGGTCGGGACCAGTCGTTAGAAACTAGTCTCTATATCATCTTGTTTCTATCGACTGGCCCGGAAGGTAAAAAAAGAGGTGACGGGTGGGAGCACCGGTGCCCACTACGTAACTGCTAAGCGGAGACTGCCACTTAGCCGTTACATAGTGGACCCCGGATGCCACCTCCCACCAGAAAAGAGTTACGGTCGAGACCAGTCGTTAGAAACTAGTCCTATATCATCTTGTTTCTATCGACTGGCCCGGAAGGTAAAAAAAGAGGGGACGGGTGGGAGGGGGAGGGACACCACTTCTATATTTTGCTCTTTCAATAGTCGTGATCTGTGCGGTTGAATTACCTAGGGCCGATGTAGTCAAAACTGCAATTGAATTAGCAAATGATACTACCCCGCCATTAGTTTGAACGATGTCAAAAAATCGTGTATTAATACCATACGTGAATACATTTTGTAATACTGGAGACAAAGTTGTTAGTATTAATTGACGACCAAGGTCCAAGGGCGACCCCCGCGCCAGAAAATATTTTTTCTTCTATGTGAAAAAACTGGAGAGGTAAAAAAATTTTCTATTTCTTAATAAAATGTTAGACAACTTGGACAAGTTAAAAAATAGATAAAGAAAAATATAAGAAATAATGAAATTTAATACTTAAAAAGTGTCTAACATTTAAAAAAGATACTTGGCCGTGTCCGACCATGGAGTTGGACACACTAAAAACAAGATTATTTTCGTCTCCCCTGCTCTTATATTCACTCATTAAATTATGTATTAAGTATATACAATGAATAGTATATATAATGAGTTCTACCATAGAAGAAATAAAGGCAGTGGTTTTAGTCTCCCTGATTCAAGGATGCAACGATATAGAGCAAAATATGTGGAAAATAATAAGGAGAAAATTAAAGAGAGAAGCAAATAAAGATAAGATAAATAAACAACGAAGGGAATATTATAAGAAAAATAAGGATAAGAAAGATCCAAGAGCAACAAAAGAAATGTAGAGAAATTAATAAGGAAGTATTAGGCAAATACAAAGAAGAATATCTCAAACAGAAAGATAAAGAGAAGCAGAAAGAAACAGATCCTAATGTTGAATATTTAAAATCCCTCCAATTCTGATCATCAATAAAATAATATCGTTAGCCCTGTAGCGGATAAACCAATTTTGGTCAAAAAGGATTTTTTTTGCCGATTCGTCCAAGGAGAAAAGCAAAAAGTAATTTTTTTTCTCCCTTACTCGTGTGGCTATCGCCCCCTCCCCCCACGAACTTCGTTCGTTGCCCCCTCCCACGTTTTTGTTTTTGATGATCAAGTTGATCATTTATGTATATAGACCTGTCCATTCGTGAATTAAATACAAGCACAGAAACACAGAAAAACACACACAGGAAGACAGGAAACACACACAGGGAAGCACAAAACATACCTTTGTTTTACAAAAATACGACAAACTAAGCAGACTAAGGAAGATTTAGACAAAATAACGACAAAACCATATAAACGAAGTTTATATACATTTTTATGAAATAAAATGGGTTTTTGTCGTTATTTTGTCTAAATCTTCCTTAGTCTGCTTAGTTTGTCGTATTTTTGTAAAACAAAGGTATGTTTTGTGCTTCCCTGTGTGTGTTTCCTGTCTTCCTGTGTGTGTTTTTCTGTGTTTCTGTGCTTGTATTTAATACACGAATGGACAGGTCTATATACATAAATATATGTATGTAAATATTTTTAAAAATATTATCGATAGGCCTGATAAAACAAAATGTCATTTTTGTCCTAGTGGGATAATCCATTGCCTTTTTGTCCCGATCCATACGGGGGAAAATGGCATTTGGTTATCTACATCCACAACTAGTGTAATTACCGTCGGTGGTGCCACCAGCGGTGTTATATGCATTTTTGCAGTCACCGGTGCCACCTGTGCAAAAAGGCAATAGTGTGTGCGATTTTGGCAATGCAGAAATGTCACATGATGTTGCCTGTTTCGGCCGTATCACGTCTGGTGGCGTCGGGTGGCAGGAAACACCTGATTTTACAGGTGGCAGGATTCTGGGGTTTTTTGGCAGCCAAACTTTGCGGCTTTCCCCTGCATTCGATCGTGGTCCTTTCAAGCAGGGAAAAGTGGCATTCGACTGTTCAGGCCACGCGCTATCAGAATCTGTAATAAAAAATTTTGTGGTGGGCGGTGGCACCGAACCAGTCCCACAAGTGCGATTCTCCTTATTTTTGGGATTAATACACACCACAAATTTTTTTTGATGAAAAAAGTTGGCTGCCGACTAAGCGTGCGGCTGACTGCTCGATGAGGGCAGACTGAGCAAAACTGCGGCACTTCATGTGGGCGGTGATGCAAAGTCCTCTATACTCTCACGTCCCTTAGCGATGCATAGGTAGAGCAAAACTGCGGCACTTCACGTGGGCGGTGATGCAAAGTCCTCCGTAACATCGCGTCACTCATGCTGGCTATGTGCTGAATCTGCTACCACCCCCCCCCCCCTACCCCTGCTACCCCGACTCTGGCTACCCCCCCTCCTCCTTACCCTGGCTATCTCGACTATGGATACCCCCCCCCCCTACCCTGGCTACCCCGACGCTGGCTACCCCCCCCCCCCCCACACCATCGCCGCCTCCCACCAGAAAAAGATGGTCGGGGCCAGTCGTAGGAACCTAGTCTCTATATAAGTTTGTTTGCATCGACTGGCCCGGAAGGTAAAAAAAGATGGAACAGGTGGGACACCGGAACCCACTACGTAACGGCTAAGCGGAGACTGCCACTTAGCCGTTACATAGTTGACCCTGGTGCCACCTCCTCCCTGAAAAAGTACGGTCGAGACCAGTCGTGGGAACTTGGTTACTATATAAGCTTGTTTGCATCGACTGACCCGGAAGGTAAAAAAAGAGGGGACGGGTGGGACACCGGTGCCCACTTACAAAAATACGACAAACTAAGCAGACTAAGGAAGATTTAGACAAAATAACGACAAAAACCCATTTTATTTCATAAAAATGTATATAAACTTCGTTTATATGGTTTTGTCGTTATTTTGTCTAAATCTTCCTTAGTCTGCTTAGTTTGTCGTATTTTTGTAAAACAAAGGTATGTTTTGTGCTTCCCTGTGTGTGTTTCCTGTCTTCCTGTGTGTGTTTTTCTGTGTTGCTGTGCTTGTATTTAATTCACGAATGGACAGGTCTATATACATAAATGATCAACTTGATCATCAAAAACAAAAACGTGGGAGGGGGCAACGAACGAAGTTCGTGGGGGGAGGGGGCGATAGCCACACGAGTAAGGGAGAAAAAAAATTACTTTTTGCTTTTCTCCTTGGACGATCGGCAAAAAAAATCCTTTTTGATCAAAATTGGTTTATCCGCTACAGGGCTAACGATATTATTTTACTGATGATCAGAATTGGAGGGATTTTAAATATTCAACATTAGGATCTGTTTCTTTCTGCTTCTCTTTATCTTTCTGTTTGAGATATTCTTCTTTGTATTTGCCTAATACTTCCTTATTAATTTCTCTACATTTCTTTTGTTGCTCTTGGATCTTTCTTATCCTTATTTTTCTTATAATATTCCCTTCGTTGTTTATTTATCTTATCTTTATTTGCTTCTCTCTTTAATTTTCTCCTTATTATTTTCCACATATTTTGCTCTATATCGTTGCATCCTTGAATCAGGGAGACTAAAACCACTGCCTTTATTTCTTCTATGGTAGAACTCATTATATATACTATTCATTGTATACACTTAATACATAATTTAATGAGTGAATGTAAGAGCAGGGGAGACGAAAATAATCTTGTTTTTAGTGTGTCCAACTCCATGGTCGGACACGGCCAAGTATCTTTTTTAAATGTTAGACACTTTTTAAGTATTAAATTTCATTATTTCTTATATTTTTCTTTATCTATTTTTTAACTTGTCCAAGTTGTCTAACATTTTATTAAGAATAGAAAATTTTTTTACCTCTCCAGTTTTTTCACATAGAAGAAAAAATATTTTCTGGCGCGGGGGTCGCCCTTGGACCTTGGTCGTCAATTAATACTAACAAAAATATTCAGTTTCAGATTGCTATATCAACAACGGCTGGCCAAATGGTTTAACAACATTTAAGAAGAATATCAGTGTTTATAATTTAAAATAATTAAAATAATATAAACTTGTCCTACATACACTAAGATGTGGAGCAAAGATGATAAGAAATTTGTTAGGCAGTTAAAATTTGCTACTACTGAAAATAAAATTTATGAAGTCGTGTCTAACTTCTACGATAGTGAGTTGAAACCAAGTGTCGCGTTTCATAATGCTATCATATTGCTATTTAGCACACCAACGAGTGGTGAAGAGTTACTTGAGGCACTAAAAGTCATATATCCAAAATATGCTATTGTCTACCCTAATTTGAATAGTAGGAGGCAAAGACTTTCTGATGTAAGAAAAAAAGCAATAGAGCCTCATCAAAGTGAAAAAGTATATTAAATGAGCAAACTGGATAAGTATTTTAATCTGAATGAAGACGAGCGGATTGATATCGTTGAGGGTATAAGAAAGATGTCAAAGCAAAAAATGAACAAAAAATACAGATTGATGTCAGTGATGTAATGGCTAAAATGAGCGATATGATATTAAGTAATGACCCTTATCTTAAACTACTTGCTTTGATGATAGTAATTGGAGCAAGGCCTGTTGAAATATTTGACAAAAACACAGACGAATTGATACCAGATAAACCAAGTTGGTTGCGAGTGAATAACCTAGCAAAGAAAAGAGAATGACAAGAAAAGAATTGGACTGAGAGGCATGTTGTCCTTTTCACTCCTGAATTCGTAATAGAAAAAGTAAATTCAATACGGAACCATTTTAAGAAAAAGTGAGCAGTCATTATTAACAACGAGTGTGTGCTTGATAAACAAAAGAATAATGAACTAAATAAAAGAATTATTAAAATCTTTCCTTGGCTTTCGGAATACGATGTGACGTATGTTGCGAAAACTATATGCTAGTTTGTCGTATAGTAATTTCGCCAATCCGAAATCAGAGAATTTTAATACGTGGGTTTCTAATGTTCTTGGTCATGGTGATATGCTTACTTATAGTTGGGTTAATGTGGCAGACCCTGAAGAAATAAAAGCAGAAGAAATTAAAACAGAATTAGAGGAGTTAAGAAGAAAGATAAATTTATGTTTGAATTTAAATAATATTAATGAAACTGAAAGCAAAAACGGAGAAGAAACAGAAAGCAAATATCAATCATTAGGAAAAAAGCGAGCAGAGAGGATAAGCATAAATTGCTTGAGCCGATTTACAACGACCACGGGGGAATAATAACAAATACTAAACTACGACAATTAAGCAAGATTGGGGCAGTTATTGTTAATAAGTTTATCAAAGAGAAAAAAGAAGCAAAACAAGAAGAACAATCAGCAGAAACAAAGCCATTAAGAAGAAGCACGAGGATGAAACAAAAAGTTCAAAAAGATTAATATTTAATAACGATTAAAGGTGGTTCGCGATATCGTGCTCTAATATTAGACTCTCGTCTGTAGCAATTAATAGAACAAATCATGAAAAACTGAATATCATCTACATTATCAATATCAACTGCTATAATAGGAGGATGCGATCGGAATGTGCGAGACAAGCCACATATATTACAAAATTCTTTTCTATAATTCTGCTGGGACATTTCTGAATAAACAAATGTTCTTATGTGTCCAACTGTAATCGCTTGGCAATTCTCGTATTATTACGCACATATTTTATATTATATAAAATATAAAATGAACCTTTTTGGTCAAAGCACGAATACACCATCGTCATCAACTACATCGTCATCTTCTTCTTTATCCATTGATAACATAAAAGATGCTTTACCAACAACCGCCTTCGGAGAATTGCGAACGGCCACTTTGTCTCCAGTATTACAAAATGTATTCACGTATGGTATTAATACACGATTTTTTGACATCGTTCAAACTAATGGCGGGGTAGTATCATTTGCTAATTCAATGGCAGTTTTGACTACATCGGCCTTAGGTAATTCAACCGCACAGATCACGACTATTGAAAGAGCAAAATATAGAAGTGGTATGGGCTTAGTTGCTAGATTTTCCGCATTGTTTCCGTCATCTATTGCCACAGATACGTTTAATTGCGATATTGGCATAGGCACACCAGCAGACAATTTATCTTTTAGACAATCAAATTTAGGAATGTCTGTTGTAAGAACGGCAGGAAGTGTAGAAAATGTAGTTAGTCAATATGCTTGGAATGTTGATAAATGTAATAATAGTATTACTGGAAACTTTCCCGCGATTGATTTTACTAAATTAAACGTGTTTGAAATAGTCGTCCAATATCTGGGTAGCGGTCAAATTACATTCAAAATTGAAAACCCACGAACTGGACGAATGGAAGTAATTCATTCAATTCAATACGCGAGCACTGCTACCACTCCATCATTGGACCAAGCGGCATTCGCGATTTATGCGAAAGCGTATTCGTCAAGAGGAAAAAATTGTTATTTAACATTTGATATTAAATCAGATGGGTTGGTTACTACCGCAGGGAACAACTGCGCCATTGGGTTTCAGAACACACCCGCTACCGCTATTTTTGAACGATTTTTGTTGGAAAGCAAGGATGGTAGCGAACTTGAACGAATTGAAGATTTGAACAAGATGGTGCGAAATACTCTCCCGTGGCATTATCCTTTTGATTATCGCAGACAAGCACAGATGGCGGGACAACGAGAACCCGTTGAAGTTAGTTCTAATATCGATGCTAAAACGTATTCCGTGACAGACTTTGCTATTAATACTCCTACGGTCGTTGGTACTGGTCAGTATTTGAAAGTTTGTATTCCTCTTCATTACTTTTCGGGAGTGTTTAATGAAGAAACTCTCATTCCTCCCTCCCTGATTAGTGGCATGAGACTTCGCTTGACATTTGCACCACCTCAGGAAGCATTGACAATTATTGGAAGCAGTGATGGTGCGATTCCCGCCGGATTTGATGGTTCTGCTTTAACTTACACCATATCAAATCCAGTTGTTATGTTGGAGACATTCTCTCTTGCTCCCGCTGTCCAAAGAAATATTCTTGAACAAATGGGAAGCAAGGATGGGCTCCCATACAGTTATGAAACATATTACAATCAAAAGGCGAATCCGGGCACGTCAGATGATTTTAATCTTCAAGTGAATAAGGCAGTTGCCCGTGCTCAGTGCTTGTATACCATCACTCAAAATGTGCTCTCTGATAATGCTAGTATTGATAACCTTGGAACTGCTCAAATGAATCATAAACAGTATCAATGCAGTATTGATGATTGGTATGCTCCGCAACAGAAGATGGAACTTGGTGGAAGTACTGATACTCTTGCCGCGGTTCAACGAGGATGTGCGGAATTGTATATTAACAATCTCCAAGCGACTATGGGTATTCGCGATGCTTATATGTCTTCATCTGTTTCTCTTGAAAACTTCCGCCAGTGGTATTCTGCTGGACTTGCCACTACTGCCACGAATGGAGGATTTGCTACCATTATTCAAACACTTAATCGGTCGTCACACATTGGAGCATCTGGTCTTGCAGTTAATAATTCACGAACTGCCGAAGTCACTCTTCGTTATGCTGCAGATTATAATGCTACTCGTGCCATCACTGCTTGGTTGAAATATGTCAAAGTTGCGTCTATCTATCCGTCTCGCTGTGTTGTTAAGCAGTAGCCTTTATTTATTCAAAATATGTGTAGTCAAAAAAGATAAAAAATTTTAAAAAAATAATAATATATTTTATAATATATAGCCATGTCATTTACGATAAGCAATCTTGAAGACGAAAAGCCAACCCGCAAAAGTTTCCTCCTTCGTGTCTCCTCAAGTGATAAAACAGAATCAAAATCCGCTTCTACTCACAATGGCTGTTTCGTTGTTGATCTCCCAGCAACTGGCCGTAATATTGATATAATTAGTGCTTATGTCGTAAAGAGTATCTCTATTTCAAATGTTTTTCCAAACATACCGAGTTATGCCAACACTCTCACATTGATTAAAACAACTGGATCCGCTACAAAAACTGTAATCGTAACAGAAAATCAATACACCATTGATACATTTATTACCGCCCTTCAATCTGCAATTAATTCAGCAATTACCCCTAACTCTGTAGTTATAACTTTGACCTCCGTTAATAAATTGAATTTCGCATTCACTGGTGATACGTATGCTTTTGATTATGATAATAGCACGATTAGAGATAAAATCGGATTAACCGCCGATATTTCGGCCGCGGCGAGTAGCACGATGCAATCTATCGTAAATTTGATTGGTGAAACGGCCGTTTATATTCATAGTCGTGCTTTAAATCAATCTGGTTTAGTTGAAGCAAATTGCAATTTTTCCGTAGTCGGCAAAGTGAACTTAGATAAGCCCTTTGTTTTTAGAGTTCTAATGATGTTGCCGATTATGTGCCATTTGATACGACAAAAAGTTTAAGATCTATTGATATCGTCATTAGAAATGCACAAGGGAATGTGCTTGAATGTCCTGTCAATTTTGAGGTTAGTATTCTTCTCAAGGCATATCATGCTTAAGAAAAAGAAAAAATATAAAATATAATGATATTTATAGAAAATTTACGTGTGTTATTCATTTTGATAAAAAATATTAACTTACGACGGCAACAACAACATAAACCATCAATTCCCTGCGGTGCCAATATTGATCAGTTTTACATATATTTGAAGAAAAATCACACACCCATAACTGAATAATTAATAAAGAACAAGGATTTTGAATACATTAAAAAATGTCAATAGAAATAGAAAATAAAGTTGATAATTAAAAATAAATAAAGTATTCTTTTTTTGGTTTAGATGATGTCTTCAACGAAATTTGCCGAAACATAAATACTTGCCGTTCCACCGCTCGTTAATTGCGCTGATACAGTAAATGTCTTACTTGGTCCAATCTTGATGTTATATTGAGACAAATCAATGTATATAGACGAACCACCAGATAATACATATGTAAGTATCACACTTCCCCCCGTTCTTGTAGTTCCTGCCGTATCCACTTCGGCCAATAATGTGTTTGTATCCAAATTGAAATAAGAATGCGATCTTCTAATGTTGAATTAAGAACAATTCTCGCGATACACGTTTTAGTGTCTGAATTGCTAATACATGAATTCTCAAAGTAGATTATGTTATAGTTTGTTTTGCTGTTGAATGTGGCGCGGTTTCTGATGGTAAATATGGCATTCTCAGTTGATGATATATTCTTGACCGAATCATACGAATTAGTTATAGCAATGGTCCTATCAATATTTCCTTCAACCGCTAAAAACATGCTCGCCGTTTTCATAACAACGGATGCGAGACTTGACGAATACGCTTTCGCATAAATCGCGAATGCCGCTTGGTCCAATGATGGAGTGGTAGCAGTGCTCGCGTATTGAATTGAATGAATTACTTCCATTCGTCCAGTTCGTGGGTTTTCAATTTTGCATGTAATTTGACCGCTACCCAGATATTGGACGACTATTTCAAACACGTTTAATTTAGTAAAATCAATCGCGGGAAAGTTTCCAGTAATACTATTATTACATTTATCAACATTCCAAGCATATTGACTAACTACATTTTCTACACTTCCTGCCGTTCTTACAACAGACATTCCTAAATTTGATTGTCTAAAAGATAAATTGTCTGCTGGTGTGCCTATGCCAATATCGCAATTAAACTTATCTGTGGCAATAGATGACGGAAACAATGCGGAAAATCTAGCAACTAAGCCCATACCACTTCTATATTTTGCTCTTTCAATAGTCGTGATCTGTGCGGTTGAATTACCTAAGGCCGATGTAGTCAAAACTGCCATTGAATTAGCAAATGATACTACCCCGCCATTAGTTTGAACGATGTCAAAAAATCGTGTATTAATACCATACGTGAATACATTTTGTAATACTGGAGACAAAGTGGCCGTTCGCAATTCTCCGAAGGCGGTTGTTGGTAAAGCATCTTTTATGTTATCAATGGATAAGAAGAAGATGACGATGTAGTTGATGACGATGGTGTATTCGTGCTTTGACCAAAAAGGTTCATTTTATATTTTATATAATATAAAATATGTGCGTAATAATACGAGAATTGCCAAGCGATTACAGTTGGACACATAAGAACATTTGTTTATTCAGAAATGTCCCAGCAGAATTATAGAAAAGAATTTTGTAATATATGTGGCTTGTCTCGCACATTCCGATCGCATCCTCCTATTATAGCAGTTGATATTGATAATGTAGATGATATTCAGTTTTTCATGATTTGTTCTATTAATTGCTACAGACGAGAGTCTAATATTAGAGCACGATATCGCGAACCACCTTTAATCGTTATTAAATATTAATCTTTTTGAACTTTTTGTTTCATCCTCGTGCTTCTTCTTAATGGCTTTGTTTCTGCTGATTGTTCTTCTTGTTTTGCTTCTTTTTTCTCTTTGATAAACTTATTAACAATAACTGCCCCAATCTTGCTTAATTGTCGTAGTTTAGTATTTGTTATTATTCCCCCGTGGTCGTTGTAAATCGGCTCAAGCAATTTATGCTTATCCTCTCTGCTCGCTTTTTTCCTAATGATTGATATTTGCTTTCTGTTTCTTCTCCGTTTTTGCTTTCAGTTTCATTAATATTATTTAAATTCAAACATAAATTTATCTTTCTTCTTAACTCCTCTAATTCTGTTTTAATTTCTTCTGCTTTTATTTCTTCAGGGTCTGCCACATTAACCCAACTATAAGTAAGCATATCACCATGACCAAGAACATTAGAAACCCACGTATTAAAATTCTCTGATTTCGGATTGGCGAAATTACTATACGACAAACTAGCATATAGTTTTCGCAACATACGTCACATCGTATTCCGAAAGCCAAGGAAAGATTTTAATAATTCTTTTATTTAGTTCATTATTCTTTTGTTTATCAAGCACACACTCGTTGTTAATAATGACTGCTCACTTTTTCTTAAAATGGTTCCGTATTGAATTTACTTTTTCTATTACGAATTCAGGAGTGAAAAGGACAACATGCCTCTCAGTCCAATTCTTTTCTTGTCATTCTCTTTTCTTTGCTAGGTTATTCACTCGCAACCAACTTGGTTTATCTGGTATCAATTCGTCTGTGTTTTTGTCAAATATTTCAACAGGCCTTGCTCCAATTACTATCATCAAAGCAAGTAGTTTAAGATAAGGGTCATTACTTAATATCATATCGCTCATTTTAGCCATTACATCACTGACATCAATCTGTATTTTTTGTTCATTTTTTGCTTTGACATCTTTCTTATACCCTCAACGATATCAATCCGCTCGTCTTCATTCAGATTAAAATACTTATCCAGTTTGCTCATTTAATATACTTTTTCACTTTGATGAGGCTCTATTGCTTTTTTTCTTACATCAGAAAGTCTTTGCCTCCTACTATTCAAATTAGGGTAGACAATAGCATATTTTGGATATATGACTTTTAGTGCCTCAAGTAACTCTTCATCACTCGTTGGTGTGCTAAATAGCAATATGATAGCATTATGAAACGCGACACTTGGTTTCAACTCACTATCGTAGAAGTTAGACACAACTTCATAAATTTTATTTTCAGTAGTAGCAAATTTTAACTGCCTAACAAATTTCTTATCATCTTTGCTCCACATCTTAGTGTATGTAGGACAAGTTTATATTATTTTAATTATTTTAAATTATAAACACTGATATTCTTCTTAAATGTTGTTAAACCATTTGGCCAGCCGTTGTTGATAATAGCAATCTGAAACTGAATATTTTTGTTAGTATTAATTGACGACCAAGGTCCAAGGGCGACCCCCGCGCCAGAAAATATTTTTTCTTCTATGTGAAAAAACTGGAGCGGTAAAAAAATTTTCTATTTCTTAATAAAATGTTAGACAACTTGGACAAGTTAAAAAATAGATAAAGAAAATATAAGAAATAATGAAATTTAATACTTAAAAAGTGTCTAACATTTAAAAAGGATACTTGGCCGTGTCCGACCATGGAGTTGGACACACTAAAAACAAGATTATTTTCGTCTCCCCTGCTCTTACATTCACTCATTAAATTATGTATTAAGTGTATACAATGAATAGTATATATAATGAGTTCTACCATAGAAGAAATAAAGGCAGTGGTTTTAGTCTCCCTGATTCAAGGATGCAACGATATAGAGCAAAATATGTGGAAAATAATAAGGAGAAAATTAAAGAGAGAAGCAAATAAAGATAAGATAAATAAACAACGAAGGGAATATTATAAGAAAAATAAGGATAAGAAAGATCCAAGAGCAACAAAAGAAATGTAGAGAAATTAATAAGGAAGTATTAGGCAAATACAAAGAAGAATATCTCAAACAGAAAGATAAAGAGAAGCAGAAAGAAACAGATCCTAATGTTGAATATTTAAAATCCCTCCAATTCTGATCATCAGTAAAATAATATCGTTAGCCCTGTAGCGGATAAACCAATTTTGGTCAAAAAGGATTTTTTTTGCCGATCGTCCAAGGAGAAAAGCAAAAAGTAATTTTTTTTCTCCCTTACTCGTGTGGCTATCGCCCCCTTCCCCCACGAACTTCGTTCGCTGCCCCCTCCCACGTTTTTGTTTTTGATGATCAAGTTGATCATTTATGTATATAGACCTGTCCATTCGTGAATTAAATACAAGCACAGAAACACAGAAAAACACACACAGGAAGACAGGAAACACACACAGGGAAGCACAAAACATACCTTTGTTTTACAAAAATACGACAAACTAAGCAGACTAAGGAAGATTTAGACAAAATAACGACAAAACCATATAAACGAAGTTTATATACATTTTTATGAAATAAAATGGGTTTTTGTCGTTATTTTGTCTAAATCTTCCTTAGTCTGCTTAGTTTGTCGTATTTTTGTAAAACAAAGGTATGTTTTGTGCTTCCCTGTGTGTGTTTCCTGTCTTCCTGTGTGTGTTTTTCTGTGTTTCTGTGCTTGTATTTAATACACGAATGGACAGGTCTATATACATAAATATATGTATGTAAATATTTTTAAAAATATTATCGATAGGCATGATAAAACAAAATGCCATTTTTGTCCTAGTGGGATAATCCATTGCCTTTTTGTCCCGATCCATACGGGGAAAATGGCATTTGGTTATCCACATCCACAACTAGTGTAATTACCGTCGGTGGTGCCACCAGCGGTGTTATATGCATTTTTGCAGTCACCGGTGCCACCTGTGCAAAAGGCAATAGTGTGTGCGATTTTGGCAATGCCGAAATGTCACATGATGTTGCCTGTTTCGGCCGTATCACGTCTGGTGGCGTCGGGTGGCAGGAAACACCTGATTTTACAGGTGGCAGGATTCTGGGGTTTTTTGGCAGCCAAACTTTGCGGCTTTCCCCTGCATTCGATCGTGGTCCTTTCAAGCAGGGAAAAGTGGCATTCGACTGTTCAGGCCACGCGCTATCAGAATCTGTAATAAAAAATTTTGTGGTGGGCGGTGGCACCGAACCAGTCCCACAAGTGCGATTCTCCTTATTTTTGGATTAATACACACCACAAATTTTTTTTGATGAAAAAAGTTGGCTGCCGACTAAGCGTGCGGCTGACTGCTCGATGAGGGCAGACTGAGCAAAACTGCGGCACTTCATGTGGGCGGTGATGCAAAGTCCTCTATACTCTCACGTCCCTTAGCGATGCATAGGTAGACAGAGCAAAACTGCGGCACTTCACGTGGGCGGTGATGCAAAGTCCTCCGTAACATCGCGTCACTCATGCTGGCTATGTGCTGAATCTGCTACCACCCCCCCCCCTACCCCTGCTACCCCGACTCTGGCTACCCCCCCCCCCCTCCTCCCTACCCTGGCTATCTCGACTATGGATACCCCCCCCCCCCTACCCTGGCTACCCCGACGCTGGCTACCCCCTCCCCCCCACACCATCGCCGCCTCCCACCAGAAAAGATGGTCGGGGCCAGTCGTAGGAACCTAGTCTCTATATAAGTTTGTTTGCATCGACTGGCCCGGAAGGTAAAAAAAGATGGAACAGGTGGGACACCGGAACCCACTGCGTAACGGCTAAGCGGAGACTGCCACTTAGCCGTTACATAGTTGACCCTGGTGCCACCTCCTCCCTGAAAAAGTACGGTGGAGACCAGTCGTGGGAACTTGGTTACTATATAAGCTTGTTTGCATCGACTGGCCCGGAAGGTAAAAAAAGAGGGGACGGGTGGGACACCGGTGCCCACTACTTAACGGCTAAGCGGCGATCGCCACTTAGCAGTTACATAGTGGACGCGGGGTGCCACCTCCTCCCTGAAAAAAGTTACGGTCGAGACCAGTCGTTAGAACCTAGTCTGTATATGAGTTTGTTTGCATCGACTGGCCCGGAAGGTAAAAAAAACTGCGGAAATAGCGGTTGGTGTGCCACTTAGCCGTTAGATAGTGGACCCGGTGCCACCCCCCCCCACCGGAAAAAAAGACGGTCGAGACCAGTCGTTAGAACCTAGTCTGTATATGAGTTTGTTTGCATCGACTGGCCCGGAAGGTAAAAAACTACGGGTATAACGGTGGGTGTGTGCCACTTAGCCGTTACATAGTGGGCGCGGGGTGTGCCACCTGCGTGAAAAAAGGCTGGTCGGGGCCAGTCGTGTGAACTTAGGGTATAAATGTCTGAGCGGCAACGACTGGTCCAGGAGGTGGAAAAAATGACTGGAATAGCGGATGTTCGAAAAAACTGGTGGAGGGGGGGGGATGAGGGGAAATGGCGGGAAAAGCCGCTTAGCCGTTATATAGTGGACGCGGGTGGCCCACACCTCCCGCGTGAAAAAAGGCTGGTCGAGACCAGTCGATGGAACTTAGGGTATAAGTGTCTGAGCGGCAACGACTGGTCCAGGAGGCGGAAAAAATGACGGGAATAGCGGGTGGGGTGGGAAAAGAGGGCTGAATTCCCGGGAAGTAGCGGAGGGAGTGTCATCCAGTGAAGTCTGGACCATTCGTTAAAAATTCGCTGTATAGATTAAATTTCCATCGACTGGCCCCGACTTTGAATTCCCGGGAAGTAACGGATGGTGGCACCCTTAGCCTGTGAAAAAACCAAAGTGTGGACCATTCGTTAAAAATTCGCTGTATAGATTAAATTTGCATCGACTGGCCCCGACTTTAAATTCCCGGGAAGTAACGGAGGGTGGCATCCGTGAAGTCTGGACCATTCGTTAAAAATTCGCTGTATAGATTAAATTTCCAACGACTGGTCCAGACTTTGGGTGGTTGAGGGGGTTGGGGTGGTGAAGGGGCTGTAGCCACCCAAAGGCAAAACGCAGCAGGTGCGGCAGGTGGTGCCCCGCCCCCTATTGGGGACAACTGGGTTTAGGGGGGGGGGAGCGGGGTTGAAATATCATTTCTGATTTTGTGTGTGGGGGGGTCCTTCCCTCTGAACCTGCACCGGAGGGGGGGGGGGGGTCGTTTCGGCAGATCGGCACTGGGGAGGGGGGGGGGGGTCGTTTTCGCCAATTAAAAAAATTAATAAAAAAATCATCGATAGGCCGGCGCCGGCCCGGTCGGATAGGAGCCGGCCGGACCAGGGGCGCGTGCCTCGGCAGACCAGTTGTCGGGTCGTGACCAGCTCAGACTTGGTTCTTTTTAGAACCAAGCAAGTCCCTTGAGCCGGAACGAAGCTATTGCTATTTTTGCACTTGGCCCGCAAAACACGTGAAATTTTCGCGAAAATTTTTCGATCATCCAAATTTTTATTAGATGTCTGTTCTGGTAGGTACAGGCATGAAATGCTTACTCTGTTCGAGTAACTCTTCATCACTCGTTGGTGTGCTAAATAGCAATATGATAGCATTATGAAACGCGACACTTGGTTTCAACTCACTATCGTAGAAGTTAGACACGACTTCATAAATTTTATTTTCAGTAGTAGCAAATTTTAACTGCCTAACAAATTTCTTATCATCTTTGCTCCACATCTTAGTGTATGTAGGACAAGTTTATATTATTTTAATTATTTTAAATTATAAACACTGATATTCTTCTTAAATGTTGTTAAACCATTTGGCCAGCCGTTGTTGATAATAGCAATCTGAAACTGAATATTTTTGTTAGTATTAATTGACGACCAAGGTCCAAGGGCGACCCCCGCGCCAGAAAATATTTTTTCTTCTATGTGAAAAAACTGGAGCGGTAAAAAAATTTTCTATTTCTTAATAAAATGTTAGACAACTTGGACAAGTTAAAAAATGGATAAAGAAAAATATAAGAAATAATGAAATTTAATACTTAAAAAGTGTCTAACATTTAAAAAAGATACTTGGCCGTGTCCGACCATGGAGTTGGACACACTAAAAACAAGATTATTTTCGTCTCCCCTGCTCTTATATTCACTCATTAAATTATGTATTAAGTGTATACAATGAATAGTATATATAATGAGTTCTACCATAGAAGAAATAAAGGCAGTGGTTTTAGTCTCCCTGATTCAAGGATGCAACGATATAGAGCAAAATATGTGGAAAATAATAAGGAGAAAATTAAAGAGAGAAGCAAATAAAGATAAGATAAATAAACAACGAAGGGAATATTATAAGAAAAATAAGGATAAGAAAGATCCAAGAGCAACAAAAGAAATGTAGAGAAATTAATAAGGAAGTATTAGGCAAATACAAAGAAGAATATCTCAAACAGAAAGATAAAGAGAAGCAGAAAGAAACAGATCCTAATGTTGAATATTTAAAATCCCTCCAATTCTGATCATCAGTAAAATATATCGTTAGCCCTGTAGCGGATAAACCAATTTTGGTCAAAAAGGATTTTTTTTGCCGATCGTCCAAGGAGAAAAGCAAAAAGTAATTTTTTTTCTCCCTTACTCGTGTGGCTATCGCCCCCTTCCCCCACGAACTTCGTTCGTTGCCCCCTCCCACGTTTTTGTTTTTGATGATCAAGTTGATCATTTATGTATAATAGACCTGTCCATTCGTGAATTAAATACAAGCACAGAAACACAGAAAAACACACACAGGAAGACAGGAAACACACACAGGGAAGCACAAAACATACCTTTGTTTTACAAAAATACGACAAACTAAGCAGACTAAGGAAGATTTAGACAAAATAACGACAAAACCATATAAACGAAGTTTATATACATTTTTATGAAATAAAATGGGTTTTTGTCGTTATTTTGTCTAAATCTTCCTTAGTCTGCTTAGTTTGTCGTATTTTTGTAAAACAAAGGTATGTTTTGTGCTTCCCTGTGTGTGTTTCCTGTCTTCCTGTGTGTGTGTTTTCTGTGTTTCTGTGCTTGTATTTAATACACGAATGGACAGGTCTATATACATAAATATATGTATGTAAATATTTTTAAAAATATTATCGATAGGCCTAATAAAACAAAATGCCATTTTTGTCCTAGTGGGATAATCCATTGCCTTTTTGTCCCGATCCGTACGGGGAAAAATGGCATTTGGTTATCCACTCCACAACTAGTGTAATTACCGTCGGTGGTGCCACCAGCGGTGTTATATGCATTTTTGCAGTCACCGGTGCCACCTGTGCAAAAGGCAATAGTGTGTGCGATTTTGGCAATGCCGAAATGTCACATGATGTTGCCTGTTTCGGCCGTATCACGTCTGGTGGCGTCGGGTGGCAGGAAACACCTGATTTTACAGGTGGCAGGATTCTGGGTTTTTTGGCAGCCAAACTTTGCGGCTTTCCCCTGCATTCGATCGTGGTCCTTTCAAGCAGGGAAAAGTGGCATTCGACTGTTCAGGCCACGCGCTATCAGAATCTGCAATAAAAAATTTTGTGGTGTGCGGTGGCACCGAACCAGTCCCACAAGTGCGATTCTCCTTATTTTTGGGATTAATACACACCACAAATTTTTTTTGATGAAAAAAGTTGGCTGCCGACTAAGCGTGCGGCTGACTGCTCGATGAGGGCAGACTGAGCAAAACTGCGGCACTTCATGTGGGCGGTGATGCAAAGTCCTCTATACTCTCACGTCCCTTAGCGATGCATAGGTAGACAGAGCAAAACTGCGGCACTTCACGTGGGCGGTGATGCAAATTCCTCCGTAACATCGCGTCACTCATGCTGGCTATGTGCTGAATCTGCTACCACCCCCCCCCCTACCCCTGCTACCCCGACTCTGGCTACCCCCCCCCCCCCTCCTCCCTACCCTGGCTATCTCGACTATGGATACCCCCCCCCTACCCTGGCTACCCCGACGCTGGCTACCCCTCCCCCCACACCATCGCCGCCTCCCACCAGAAAAAGATGGTCGGGGCCAGTCGTAGGAACCTAGTCTCTATATAAGTTTGTTTGCATCGACTGGCCCGGAAGATAAAAAAAGAGGGAACAGGTGGGACACCGGAACCCACTACGTAACTGCTAAGCGGAGAATGCCACTTAGCTGTTACATAGTTGACCCTGGTGCCACCTCCTCCCTGAAAAAGTACGGTCGAGACCAGTCGTGGGAACTTGGTGACTATATAAGCTTGTTTGCATCGACTGGCCCGGAAGGTAAAAAAAGAGGGGACGGGTGGAACACCGGTGCCCACTACTTAACGGCTAAGCGGCGATCGCCACTTAGCCGTTACATAGTGGACGCGGGGTGCCACCTCCTCCCTGAAAAAAGTGACGGTCGAGACCAGTCGTTAAAACCTAGTCTGTATATGAGTTTGTTTGCATCGACTGGCCCGGAAGGTAAAAAAAACTACGGAAATAGCGGTTGGTGTGTTACTTAGCCGTTAGATGTGCCACCTCCTCCCTGAAAAAAGTTACTGTCGAGACCAGTCGTTAGAACCTAGTCTGTATATGAGTTTGTTTGCATCGACTGGCCCGGAAGGTAAAAAAAACTACGGAAATAGCGGTTGGTGTGCCACTTAGCCGTTAGATAGTGGACCCGGTGCCAACCCCCCCCACCGGAAAAAAGGACGGTCGAGACCAGTCGTTAGAACCTAGTCTGTATATGAGTTTGTTTGCATCGACTGGCCCGGAAGGTACAAAACTACGGGTATAACGGTGGGTGTGTGCCACTTAGCCGTTACATAGTGGGCGCGGGGTGTGCCACCTCCTGCGTGAAAAAAGGCTGGTCGGGGCCAGTCGTGTGAACTTAGGGTATAAGTGTCTGAGCGGCAACGACTGGTCCAGGAGGTGGAAAAAATGACTGGAATAGCGGATGTTCGAAAAAACTGGTGGAGGGGGGGGGGATGAGGGGAAATGGCGGGAAAAGCCGCTTAGCCGTTATATAGTGGACGCGGGTGGCCCACACCTCCCGCGTGAAAAAAGGCTGGTCGAGACCAGTCGATGGAACTTAGGGTATAAGTGTCTGAGCGGCAACGACTGGTCCAGGAGGCGGAAAAAATGACGGGAATAGCGGGTGGGTGTGGGAAAAGAGGGCTGAATTCCCGGGAAGTAGCGGAGGGAGTGTCATCCAGTGAAGTCTGGACCATTCGTTAAAAATTCGCTGTATAGATTAAATTTCCATCGACTGGCCCCGACTTTGAATTCCCGGGAAGTAACGGATGGTGGCACCCTTAGCCTGTGAAAAAACCAAAGTGTGGACCATTCGTTAAAAATTCGCTGTATAGATTAAATTTGCATCGACTGGCCCCGACTTTAAATTCCCGGGAAGTAACGGAGGGTGGCATCCGTGAAGTCTGGACCATTCGTTAAAAATTCGCTGTATAGATTAAATTTCCAACGACTGGTCCAGACTTTGGGTGGTTGAGGGGGTTGGGGTGGTGAAGGGGCTGTAGCCACCCAAAGGCAAAACGCAGCAGGTGCGGCAGGTGGTGCCCCGCCCCCTATTGGGGACAACTGGGTTTAGGGGGGGGGGGAGCGGGGTTGAAATATCATTTCTGATTTTTTGTGTGGGGGGGTCCTTCCCTCTGAACCTGCACCGGAGGGGGGGGGGGTCGTTTCGGCAGATCGGCACTGGGGAGGGGGGGGGGGGTCGTTTTCGCCAATAAAAAAAATTAATAAAAAAATCATCGATAGGCCGGCGCCGGCCCGGTCGGATAGGAGCCGGCCGGAACAGGGGCGCGTGCCTCGGCAGACCAGTTGTCGGGTCGTGACCAGCTCAGACTTGGTTCTTTTTAGAACCAAGCAAGTCCCTTGAGCCGGAACGAAGCTATTGCTATTTTTGCACTTGGCCCGCAAAACACGTGAAATTTTCGCGAAAATTTTTCGATCATCCAAATTTTTATTAGATGTCTGTTCTGGTAGGTACAGGCGTGAAATGCTTACTCTGTTCGAGACGGGGGACCCGGCCAAGCTGTCCCTGCTGGCGGAAAACAAGCGCTTCAACCCGGCCTACAAACAATTCCTGACGAGGCTGCACGCGGCCTGCAATACCGACGGCGGGCTGGCCGTGACCTACACCTACGGCAAAGACGGCAAAGGCGGCCGGCTGTACGCGGACCGCGGCTACCAGAACGCGCCCAAGGCCCTGCGCAGGCTGTGTCTCGAAGACTGGCACTGGCAATTCGACATCAAAAACTCTGTGCCCTTCTTTCTTTGGTACCTGATTCGCGAGCTGCCGCTGGCCCGTGAAACCTTGGGCGACAAGGTCTTGGCCCTGCAAGAGTACGTGGAGCGACGCGAAGAGGTGCTTAGGCGTGTGCAGGAGGAGCTGAAGACTGACCGGGAGGGCGCGAAGGAGGCCATGCTCAAGATTACGCACGGCGGCTACAAGTTGGGGCGTTCTGCTACTGCCGACGACTACCCTACCGTGCGTGCCTACCGAGCGTCGATCCGAGAGGCAGCCGAGTTTCTGGGCTCGTTTTACTACAAGCGTCTCTGGAAAGCCTGCGACAAGAAGGGTGAGACGGAGGAGGCATTGCCCGGCCGCTCAGGGACCCTCTACGGCAAGCCGGGCCGCTTCGTGCATTACTTGACCACACGGTACGAAGCCGTGACCATGCGAGCGGCCATCAGGTTCTTCGAGGAGAAAAAGGGCTGCGACGTCGCCTGCCTGGTGCACGACGAAGTCATTATCGCGGACCGGGAAAACAAGCTACCAGAGGACAAGGGCGAGGTGGTACGTGAGCTGAATGCCTACCTCCGAGAGAACGTTGAGTACCCTGGCGTGCAGACTAGCAAGAAGGGCATCAAGTTTATGAAAGTGGCCAAGAAGCGCGTGGCGGTGCCCGGACTCGTGCCCCCTACCGACATCGGCTGGTCCGTGGCGCAGATGACGGCCCAGCCAGGCGACCTGGAGTCGGTCCTGTTGCCGATCAGCCGCTCCAGCTGTGCCAGCGACCGGTTCTACGCAGAGGGTGACATGCCCATGATGAAGAGCGAGAAGGCCGAGCGACGTGTGTTGCACCCGCTCTCGTTCGATAAGTACAGCGTGCAGTGCCTCAATGCCTGGACTGGGATGGCCAAGACCTACACGGCCTTTTCGTACATCTATCGGCTGCGCCGAGAGAACCCGAATGCAAGGATCCTATGGATTACGGGGCGGCGGGCCCAGGCGACCAGCGGCGGCGGCGGCCTGCAGCGCCAGTGCCGCGCGTGGCAGCAAGCAGAGGAACTGAAGAGTTTCTGTGAGGACAGGCTGAAAGCAGAAGCGGCCGAGGAGAACGTTCGTATCCTGCAAGGCATACTGATGACATCGCGGTTTACTACGAGAAAAGCCCGGTAACTAAAAAGTACTACAACCTGTACGAATCTAAAATCGTCTTTTGTCAATACGAGTCGCTGTGGCGGATAGAAAGCGAAGAAGTGGGCGACGGCGGGATGTCCTTCATTCAACAGTATGACCTGTGCGTGGTTGACGAGTTCATATTGGTTTGTGACCAGTCCGTTAGCGAAAAAACCAACCGAGGGAAGCTGCGGGAGAACGACAGAGACTGGATGGACGTCTGCACGCGAGCGGTGCGGCTCCTGATCATGGACAAGGACCTGACGGAATGCAGCAGGCTGCATGATTTCCTGTTTTGTGACCCAAAGGAAGGTATCGCCTACAGGCGCGCGGGTCCCGACAACACGCTGGAGCAAGCGCAGGCACAAGTCGAGTTCCATCACTACTCTCATGTATCGCCTGACCTGGAGCGCCGGCTCAAGATCGTGCCCGATCAGGCCAGCTGGCTAACCGCCTTGATTGAAAGCCTCCGAGACCAGAAGCAGCGCAGCTGGGCGTGCTTCCGCAGCCAGCGCGTGCTGGAGTTTGTTTACGACGCACTGGTCAAGGAAGGGCTCACGTTTCCACACCTCGTAGGCGACCTAGCAGCGCGCAAGGCCTATGACAAACTGGTGGAGGAAGGCAAGGCCCCGCCGCATCACACACCGGAACTGGACCCGAAGAAGCTGTGCAGGCAGAACAGGCCCGCGGGCCCCAAAGAAAACTGGACCGACGAACAGAAGGCTCGGTACGACCAGGACAACAAGATACGCAACGAATGGATGGAGGGTTCGCCCGTGCGCATCATAGACGGCAGGACGCCAGACAAGACCAAACAGCGCAGCCTGGCGAACATCGACGGCTGGCTGTGCAATGGCAGTGACTGTAAATGCATCGACAGCGCAGACGAACGGCACGGCGAGGGCAGAGCGACCCGCTGCATTTTCACGACGAGCGCGGTTATGGTGGCCGTGGACGCACAAACGCCTTTTGACCTCATCCTGCTGAACTGCGCGGACAGGGAAGGCAAGGCGGCAGTGACCGGTCCCACCGGCCGGGGTCTGGCGCAGATGCTGTTGCGGGCGCGTAACGTCGTGAAGAATCCCGCGGTAATCCTGGCCTATTTTGGCGAAGGGGGGCTGGGCCACCTGAGATTCTACGACGACAGGGACCAGGCCCGAGCAGAGCAGGCCTGGCAGCACTGCCAACTGTTCAAGACCATCACGAAGAACTTCTACGTGAAGCAGAGGCAGATGATAGAAAAGGCCTCCAAGCAGAACACGGTCAGTGCATGGGCGCTCGTGGGTAATCTCAAGGAGGGCCCCTCGACCATTGACAAGCACGGCCGCGTCCACCGTTCCGATATCCCGACCTCGTTGCAGCTGCGCCTGATAGCGCGAGAGGTTGAGCACCAGCGCGACCTGGGCTTTGGCTGCTGGTGGAAGCTGTCCACCGACTTTATCGTCACCCTCGACCAGGCGGCCCCGCTGGAGGAGCGACTGCAAAAGCTGGCCAAGGCGCGTGCCTTGGCCAGAGAGTTGCGAGACATGGCGGAAGAGGAGGACGAAGAGGAGGGCAAGGAAGAGAGCGACCATGAAGAAGAAGAAGAGGAGACAGAAAAGCGAAAGCCCGGGTCGGCAAAGGATAGACTGCTACTGCGCCTGGTACTGACCCGGCTGATCGACTGGGGGGAGAGCTCCGCCTACAACAACGTGGTGTGGCGCAAGGACGAGATGGAGAAGTTCAGAGGCTTGCATACACTGGAGGAGACGCAGAAGCGAGTGGTGAATGTGCTCGCGCGGTACCCGGGCTTCTTCCCCTACGTTGCCCGAGTTGGGACCACGGGCCTGGCGAAGGACTTTGGACGGGTCGAGAAGGCTCTGCCCCGGCTTGACTCGCGGGTGGCCGCTCAGGGGCCTGTAGAGCTCGTCGAACAGACACAAATTCTCGCGATGCGCGAACACGCCGCTCAGCTGCATGAGGTGGCCAAGACTGTAAGCCGGGCGTTGGGGAAGGCAAGCTTCAGCGAGCTCGATGCCAGCGCGTGCACCAGAGAGGCGAAGGAGTGTGACCATGCGCCGGGCACACACCTGATCATCCCCTACGAGCTGCTGCAAGAAAAGGACAAGGTCTGGCGCCGGGCCTGCGACGATCTCTTCTATGCCCGGGCAGGGATCAGTGCAGAGGACA
Organism: Paulinella micropora; assembly: GCA_019918135.1. Taxonomy (NCBI): domain Eukaryota; phylum Cercozoa; class Imbricatea; order Euglyphida; family Paulinellidae; genus Paulinella; species Paulinella micropora. The sequence goes on from WBZZ01005382.1 coordinate 34,033, forward strand.
AGGCAGTGTTCGCGAAGCGTTTCAAGTCGCCGAAGGCAAGGCTGCAGCACGTAGTGAACAAGTTTGGCCTCTTTCTGTCGAAAGACGAATGCAAATCGAAGAGGCCGACTGAGAATGGCTCGAAGAAGCGGAAATCTATTCACACGCTGCACAAGATGGTGGCCGGCGGCAAAAAACCTATCAAGGGCCACACGGCTGTCTGCTTTGCCGAGGGTCTCCACGATGGACGGTACGGTACACACGAGCCGGCCAAAAACCGACAAAAGGTCACGCACGACGCGGACACACGGAGTGACGCGGAACGCGCACGGTCTGAATAAAAAAAAAATGTGGCTTTTCCCCGTAAAATTTTTTAAATGTTATTGCCAAAAAATCATTAAAACAAAAAAAAAGTGTGCCTAGAAAACATAGGAAGCAGCAAGAGGGATTTGAACTGTGACAATTAAATCTTGTCTATCTTGTTTTTATCCAATTGAGCCATGCAACCAGACACACAGACTTCTACTAGAGATAACTCTCTATTATTCGCGGCCGGCTGCATACCCGCCCGGTTCTTACTTGCCAAAGCGGCACTGGACTCGGCCGGCCCGACCAAAGATAAATTGAGGCTACTTTCGCTCGTGCCGGCAGCCGTCTGGTTATCAGGCGTGATGGACAAACAAGAAGAAGGCTTCCTGGGTGGACGGATCTGGTGGTCTCAAAACAGAGTCTGGCACGGGCTTCTCTATTTGCTTTTCTCGGCTACGGGCAAAGGAGAACTACTGGTGACAGATGCCGTGCTGGCTACCTACTTTGGCTTCCAACATTTTAGCAGAGAATGATTTTTTTTCTCTTGTGCCATTAATGCAAGCACGCGCGAAATGCAAGTCCGAAAAAGAGATGGCTCTTTGGAGCCCGTGTCTTTTGACAAAGTGCTTCGCAGAGTCTCTCTCCTCGCAACTGATCTGCCAGGCGCGAGCGCGGTCGAGGTGGCCCGACAAACAATTGCGGGCATACGAGAAGGAATCTCGACCTCTGAATTGGATGGACTCGCCGCCTCGAGCTGTGCGGCGTTGGCCTCGTACCACCCTGACTACGCACTGCTCGGTGGCAGAATCGTCGCTAGTGACCTCCAAAAAAGTTGTCCTGTCACGTTTCGGGGCGCGATGGACCGTCTGCGCCTATCGCTGGTGCCCAGCTTTTCGGTGTTTGTCGACAAGCACCAGGCCGCTTTAAACGAGACAGTTATGCCCGAAAGAGACCTCAATTTCGACTACTTCGGAATCAGCACGCTCAAGCAAGGCTACCTTCTCAGAGACGCCGACGACAATATTTGCGAGACGCCGCAATATTTGTACATGCGAATCGCGTTGGCGCTGCACCACGGCCTGGAAGAAAGCACAGACAGCGTCCTGCGCAAGATCCAGGACACCTACAATCTCTTAAGTGCTGGCCTGTACAGCCATGCTTCACCAACTATGTTCAACGCTGGCCTGCGCCGGAACCAGCAGCTGGCTTCGTGTTTCCTGTTGCCAGTTCGAGAAGACAGTCTCACAGGGATCTTCGAAACCGTGAAGGACTGCGCTGTCATTTCAAAACACGCAGGAGGTATTGGGTTGTATATCGGCAACGTGCGAGCAGCAGGATCGAAGATCTACGGGACGGGGGGCAGGAGTGGGGGGGTTGCACCTCTCGCTCGCGTTCTCAATGAAGCCTCACGTTTTGCGGATCAGAGTGGGCGCAGGAAAGGAGCTTTTGCTGTGTACGTGCCTCCGTGGCACAAGGACATCTTCGATTTCTTGCAGCTGCGCCAAAATACAGGTGCGGCGGAAACGAGAGCACGGGATCTGTTTACAGCGCTGATGATACCAAATCTCTTTATGGAACGAGTGCACGACGACGGTGACTGGACGTTGTTTTGTCCGACCGAGGTCCAGGGGCTTGACAATTCATGGGGCAAGTTCTGGGAGTCTCGCTACACAAACGCTGAGAAAACACAACAGGGCCAAAAAGTGAAGGCCAGGCACCTATGGTCGGCCATTTTAAAAGCCCAGATTGAGACTGGCACACCGTACATAATTTACCGAGACCACGCCAACGCGAAAAGCAATCAACAGCATACTGGAGTTATTCAGAATTCAAATTTATGCGCGGAGATCATGGAAGTGAGCTCGTCCGAAGAGACCGCCGTCTGTAACCTTGCGTCGATTTGTCTGCCCCGTTTTGTCACAGAGGACAAGAAAATCGACATCAGCCTCCTCCACTCTGTCACGCGTACTGCCGTGCGCAATCTCGATCGGATCATCGACCAAACCACCTACCCCGTCCCCGAGGCTAGAATGTCAAACTTGGAGCACAGGCCCGTCGGGCTCGGTATCTGCGGCCTGGCAGACCTGTTCATGATCTTGGGACTTGGTTTTGAGAGCCCCGAAGCCGCCGCTCTGAATGACCGCGTAATGCGCGAGATCTACTTTGCCGCGATCACTGCCAGCGTAGATCTCGCGAAAGAAAAGGGACAATACCCGGAGTTCGAGGGCAGCCCCGCCTCGCAGGGCAAGCTGCAGCCGGACCTCTGGGGCATGGAGCTGAAGTCAGAGCGATGGGTTAGGCTGAAGGCAGACATGAAGATACATGGCCTCAAAAACTCGTTGGTGGTCGCGCTTATGCCAACGGCGTCCATGAGTCAGATACTCGGAGTGAACGAGAGTTTTGAACCGGTCTACAGCAATTTAATGGTCAGGCGGACACTGGCCGGGGAACACGCTATACTCAACCGGTACTTGGTCAGGGCGCTTGAACAAAGAGGCCTCTGGACCCCAGCGGTCAGAGCGCAGCTCCTGGCAAACGACGGCTCTGTCCAGAACATCGCGACCATACCAGATGACGTAAAGCAAGTCTTCAAGACGGTTTTTGAAGTGCCGATGAAGACACAGCTGCAACTATCCGCCGGGCGCGGGCCTTATGTGTGCCAGTCCCAGAGCCTCAACGTGTTTTTCGAAAACGTGACCGAGCGCAAACTGTCTAGTAGTCATTTCTACGCCTGGGAACTAGGCCTAAAGACCGGTTGTTACTACCTTCGAACCAAGGCAGCCACTAGTGCCAAGCAGTCATGTACCGGTGATGTGTGTGTCATGTGCTCAGTTTAATTAAACCAAATCAGACAAGTCCATGGCACTGGCGCCGCCCTCGCTGTTTTCATCGGACAGAGACACGCCAAAAGCTTCCTTTTCCGAGATTTCCTGGTCCGGGTAGCCCAGACCGGCTTCTTGCTTTCTGAGCTGCAGAACGCGCCAAGAAAGTGTAACCTTTTCACCCTTGCTGCAAAGGGCAGTCGCTTGGACAACACATTTTACCACGTCGCCCTTCTGCAAGGTGGAGACATCTCCGCCTCCGAGGAACCGAGCCCCTGACACAGTTGCTGTCAGACGAGGCGCCCATGCGCGGTCCGACTTTTGCGAAGTGCGCAGGCGCGTACAGGGCTGGTAGCAGCATTTGACCTGCTCGTCGCTCTTTGCCATCGGGCCCGCCCTCTTCATCGTAGGAACAATTTTGTCGCGCTGTTCCACCACGAGGTCGGCAACCTTTTCGTCGATTGAACGCAGCACCCGAAACGCCTGCAGCACTTCGCCATACTGTTGCGCGTGCTTGAAGTCGAGGTCAATGGTCGTCTTGGCTGACTTGTTGCCTTGGTCGTACGTCGAGGGGTCCCAGCTCAACTGCATGGCGGGCAGAACCAACGTCAAGCTCTTTTCGCCGTAGCACAAATTTGAAAATATGCTCCCATACGCAGTTCTGGGCACGTCCGACAGGCGGAGCTTTTTCGGGTCGGCGGCCGGGTCAAAGGGCCTGACTTGGCTGTTGTCTACGACGAGGGACATTGGTTGAATTCTGGCCTGGATCTCTCTCTCTCTCTCTTTAAAGGGGATATACACGCGACTTCTTTTAAATCTCAAACTTTAAATGGCGGCCGTTGGAAACCCGAAAAAAAAGGAAACGGAAATAAACGCGACGATTACTCAGCCAAAAAATGAGCTACCGCTTTCTGTGGAGGTCGCATTCTAGCGGCACAGCTTTCCGTCGGGCACTGGACTCGCTGAGCCCGCTGCTGCTGAAGGCTCGTGTCGAAGCGACCGTCGACAAGATCGTCTTGTGCAGTGCGGCCGACGGGCTGGTTGCTCAGTTTGTGGTACCCTTTTTGGGCGCCGCTAACGGCGACTATGTCTCGCTCAGTGGCAACTCGTCCAAGTGCGTGTTTTCGCTCGATCTGAAAGAAATCCAGTGCTGGCTGAGCACGTTTCGCGAGGGCATGACACTCGAGCTGTCCGTCGCGCTCGACAACAGGCTCTGTGTGAAATTTTACAATGAAGCCAAATCGTTCGAGCACTACAGCGACCTCACCTCGCTGCTCGTGTCCCAAGAAGCGGCGTTCCTACCGACGACCGAGTGGACTGATGTCGACCGTCTAGTTGAAGTTAGCGGCCCTGCCCTTAATGCCGTGGTGCGCCATCATTCCAAGAGCAATTTGCACTGCAGTCTGTTCGTGGAAGGGGACAGGCTCTGTACCGAATCCTCGCTGAGGGCAGTGGACGCGAGTCGGCTGGCACGCACCAGCCTTGGCGGCATCGCTCTGCTGGCAGAGGACAAGGAGTCGCTCTTGCGCTCGGACCTGTCGAAGACACCTACCGAGGCCGGCGACTGTGTCTACTCTCTTGAAACGCTGAAGAAGGTACTTAAAAGTTGTGCGTTTCAGGAGAAAAAGACTGGTCGAGTCTTGGTCGGCGCTGCGCCGAATGTGCTGCACCTCGTCTTCAAACGGGAAGGCGGTCCATGGCTCAAGTATGCTATTCTGGCAGACTCCGAGGGACCGCCGCCTCCCTTGCCTACGCTGGCGCCCCTCGCCCTGACCACCGACGGCGCCGCCGAGGAGGAAGAACAGCGCAGGGTGGTCATCAAGCGCAAGAAGAAGAACACGAAGCGGAAGAGAGACGAATGCCAGGCAGGCGCTTGAGCCTTCTCAGCATGTACTTTTTACCAGCGAGCTTACTAATAAACGTCTTTTGCGTTTCCTTTCTGTGCACCGGCACGTACCAATTGACTACCCGACCCACGGCCCTGAAAGCCGAGATGTCCAGAGGTCCTCCGTAATCCACAAGCTCATGGCGCGGCGGCGCCGGTTGAACTAGCTGCTTGTGCAGATTGACTCTTAGAAACGAGTGCAAGAGGTCCATTGATCGTGAACGGATCGTCTCGGCAATCCCATATTCCGCGAAGGCCGCTGCACAACCGATACTACAAAAATGACCCCAGACGAACAGCTCTTCGTCTGCGTGGGCTATCGGCAAGCCATACCACTTGCCGTCATCCCGCGCGCAGCCATAGGAACAGTGCAGACATTTGCCCTTGTAAACTTCAGTGCCCTCCATCTTTTTTGCGTGTGTCACTGGCAACTCCTCCTTTTCCCTTGTGTTTCAAATCTTGAATCTTAAACGCTCGCGGTTCAAAGATCTGTTTCATTTCTTTCTCGCTAACCGGCCGTCATTTTTGTACATGTCACACTGCGAACACGTCTGGACCTTCAGCTTAGCAACAACCGGTACGTACTGCTCCAAATGTGGCCTGGTCAAGACAGAGCACGAGCTGTACACGTCGCAATGCTGGCTAGTCAACGGCCAGATGCCCCTAGAGCAATCGGCCCCTCCCAGACATGTCGGCTACACGAGACTGAGCAGGTTCAGACAGATCACGCGCGAGACATTCAACCTGCGAGGTGTGAATCAGTCTGCGTCGTGTGTCAGCCCGGCCTTGTTAGCACAGGCGAGGCGCCTGATCCACAAGTGGCGGGCACAGAGCCCGACGCCCGCTCGCCTCGCGTACATCTGGCGCCGAGAGAAGCTAGGCTCTTTAACTATCGACAAGGCCAGCCAGCTATGCCACCTGCTCGGCTGCGGCCGGGGCCGGCGGGAACCGAGCCAAGAGACGCTAGAGGAGTTGCAACGCCTCTTCAAAAAAGTCGACGCCTGCTGGCCCAGAGTGCTGAAGAAGCTGAGGGAGCGGTATGGGTGGGAGAGAAGGTGTTTCGTGAGCTATCAGACGTTGCTGAGGGCATTCCTGCTGCTGCTGGGCGAGGAAGAGCTAGCGGCACAAGTGCCAGAGCTGAAGCAGTTAGAGAGCCGCCACCGCGCCAACGCCATGTTCGCTCTGGTGTGCGAAGAACAAGGCTGGGGGTTCATCCCATTGACTGGCTCACTGAACGGCAGCGGCCTCGCGCGCCCGCTCGCGAGCCATCTTTTGTCTGGCCCGCACGCCAAGAAGAAGAAAAAGAAAAAGAAAAAAAAAAGAAAAAGACGCCGGCCGTGGGTGTTGTGGCTATTGCTGAAAAAACAAATCTTGTATCATCTAGTCATTAAAGAGGAAGAAGACCATGGTGAAATGGGTTGCGAGCGGCCGGCTTGGCGCGGAGCCCAGCCACCTCAAAGTGGTAACCATGAGCGATGCCCCGCCCCAGCAGGTGGTTGACGCCTTTAACAACACCACACTACGAGAAATCCGTGACGGCCAGAAGCCGGTGCCGGTCTGGGAACGCCTGCCGCTCAAGACGAAAATGAGCCCGCAGGAGTGGGCGGACCTACGAGACAACTTTGTGGCCGCGCTGGATCTCCTCCGTTCTTACCGGGACGAGGTGCTGGACAGGGCGCACCTGTACTCGCTCGGGGTCGACCCCGCCCGTCACACCGCCTCGCCTGTTCTGGCCCAGGTCATCAAGTCGCGCAAGGGCCACTGGAGCGAATTCATGGTGAAAGAAGACGGAGAGCTCGATGACGTCCTGTACGCGTACAAACGGTTCAAGGACAGCGGGCTGGACAAGGAAAATCTGGTTTCGTGCCATCACGCGGGCAAAGTGAACTTTGTCATTGTAGAGAAGCCAGGGGGTGGCCTGCTGTTCCCTAGCAGCTCCGCTGACCTGGCCAAGGGCAGAAACACGACCTTCGCAAGCTCCTCTTCGGTGACGAGGACGGCTGGGTGAAGCTGGGGTTACCGAATCTCAGCGCCGGGCCGTTCGCCAAGTGTCTGCTTGCCTATTGCATGACCTTTCTGCGGCTCCGCAAAGACGTGGACCAGTTTGTGAGTTTCATAAACGACCTGGTCGATGCTACCAAGCCCAACCTCTCCGCGAGAGGACAAGACTACGGCCTTTTCCGGAGCAACTGGTTGATCCTAGCCACCCAGCGACAGAGCCAGAAGGGCAAGGAACAGCCCTCGCGCTGTGTCTGGGGCGAGGACTTCGTGGTCAAGTGGTTTACGGAAGGGACGCTTTTTCGTGACAGGGACGCGAGTTCGGAAGGAGTTCAGCAGACCGGCAAGAAATTGATGAAGAACCTCAAGAAGAGGCACGTGCTCTACTTGGACCCCTGGTGCGCGTTCTTGGACGAGCTCTACCGAGCCATGCTCGCGGAGGCAGATTGCTTCGAGGACCCGGAAGCCAAGCGCGCCAACGACGGCCCCTTTGCGCCCAGCGAGAGACACCCGCTGTGGGCCCTGCAGTCCTTTCTGTTGCTGTCTATCCTCGGGTGCAGAATGTCCGAGCTGTGGCGCTTTAGCGAAATTTGACCCGGTGGAGGACGACCAGTATATGACGTTCACGGAGATTGGCCGCCAAAAGCATGTCTTGCAACACCGGGCGGCGAAAAAAGGCGCAGACCCTCTCAAAGACCCGGACGACCAGAGCGATTACCAAGACTCTATCTATGTCGGCAAACACATCGCCCTTCCCACGGCCTCGGCCGTCGGTGTACTGAGGATCTGGCGCCACCTGATCTTTGGCACAGAGAACCATTTTAAGCACCGGGCCAAGATGGCGCCGGGCGCTAGCATGCTGCTGAAAGGCGACATGCCCAAGTCCGATTACTTGAGCTGGACCTCGCACCGGGCAGAGATCCTGGCGGAAGAGGATGACCAGCCGATTGCCATGCCACCGACGAAGAAGATGAAGTTCAGCACGCTGCCGTGGATGCAGAGTCTGGTGGTTGCGGGCCACAAGAAGAACATCGACAGGCCCAGCCAAGTGATGCCCAACAGCGAAGTGGGCGCGGCCCTGAAAGGTGGCGGCTTTAAGAATACGTTCGAAGACCTGACACACCTCTACCAAGAGCGCTCCAAGAGCGAGTTCCGCATTAGCCGCCCTCACCTGCTGCGAGCCATCTACGCCAATGTGGCCTGGGAGCTCTACGGAAACCATTCGCTCGTGGCCCGGCCGGTGTTTTTTAGCAGGGTTTTGGGGCACACGTTGGAGTACGAAAACAAGGACGAAGGACTCAGCAATCTCAAGACGCAGATGTTCTACGACAAGATGAAAGTGATGAGCAAGGCGGCGCCGTCCCTGCACGAGCCAGACTTGGTGAAGATTGTGCAAGTTATTGTGCAACAGGGCGAAAAGCTGGCCTCGGACTACGCACGGGTCCTGGGCGACTTGAAATACGTCATCCCGCCCACGCTTAAACAGCTGCCCCGTGAGACCAGAGCCGAACGGTTACGCCGACAAGCCGTGGAATTTTTCGCGGCAAATTTTCAGCACCATGCCGAAGAACTGCGCCGGCCCAGTTTTTGGCGCGGAACTCTCGATTCCATTTTTTCCGTGAAGGCTTCCTACCGCTTCGCTAGTCATGCCGCTGCGGCCCTTGATACGGCTGATCCTACACCAGCCGCTCGGATCACGCGGTTTATGCAATTGTGCTAAGAGTTTCAAGAATTAAAAGCTCATAATTCGACTTTTATTGAAAGTCGAAAGTGAAAAGCAAGCAAGGTCGAATCCCTGGCAAATTTTGGCCGTGCCGCTAATTACGATGAACCGCGACAAACCATGCCGAGTGGCACCTGACGGGAAAATTTCGCTGATCGATTTTGCCGGGAAGACGTTTCCTTTTTTGACTCCTAGCCGTTGCGCGGAACGAATCGTAGGCACCTTGAGCTACACCCCTATCGCGTAACCAACGGTCACATTTCGAAATTCAAATTTCCGAAACAGCGCGGCCAGCGCTGTGGCACGTGGGTCTGCGCGCCCGAAATAGCAGTCGAGGTCATGGGCCAGTTCGCGACCGACTGGGGCACCCGCTCACAGCGACGGGCACCGGCTAGGGTCAGTGACCAGCCCCTTGTACCAAGCGTCGCCGCTGTCGTGAGCGATCTGCAATGCGTCCGCGACGGATTTGCAGTTCTTGGAGAGCTCGCTCCAGACACAACAAGCGCGTTCCAGCCTGGACTGGACGAGACAGTTGGTGCAGTTGCCGTTACCGAAGAAGAGACAATGCCTCCTTTCGAGCTCCTGACCCCTATTCTGACTTACGAAGAACAGGACAGGCAAGAAGAAAATGAACTTGGCAGCTTCCCAGAGCATTTCGCTATTTAATTTAAAAGATTGGTAGACGAAGATTTAAAAATCCGTAATGTACAGCGCCTTGTTAAAACGAGGCAGAAAACGGGCCGCTGTCTCCTCGGCTCCCGCCAGCCACAGGTAAGTTGTCCACTTGCCAGCTTACACCACCGGCCAGCCCGCGTCCTCGTATGCTTGCCGGAAGCGGTAAGCCGGTATATAGGCCACGGCTATGACTGGTTCGCGGGTGGTCTTGGGCACAGGGAAAGACGTCCGCCCCATGCGTCGATAGGTGGCAAAGGGCGTGATCAGACGGTGGCGGTTGTGATACACAAAGCAGTAGTTGCAGTAGCCCTCGAGGGTTTTTCTCTGGCAGCAGTCGAAGCAGGTGTGCGCGCTCTTGCGCACCACGTCGCTGATGAGGCGCGGCAGCGACTTGGCGTTGAAGTTGAAGGTAGTGTTCAGGAACTTGTGCAAACCGGCCAGCTCTCCGTTCTGCACTTTGCGCCGTTTCCACCGGCCGCGCGCAAACCGGTCCGTGTGCGTTTTAAGGTAACGGATCGTGTGCGCGACCTCTCCGACTCGGAGGTAAGACAGCACTTCTACCAGGAGATCAGCTGGTAACGCGGCCAGTAGCATTTTTTGGCTTCTGGTATACGTATACGGGCCAGAACTTTTGTTTTTTAAGAGCTGTCGTAACCGTCGGCGGGCGGCCCGCCACCTATGACGGACGGGAGCGGCTTGATTGTGGTGCCGGCGTTGGTATACACAAAATTCGGCTTGAACGGCGTGGGCTGTAGCTGGTTCTGTTGCGCGAACCGCTCTGCCGCCAACTTCTCAGCGTCTCTGGTTTGCTGGTCCAGTTTCTGGAGTATCTCCTTGTCTCGTTGGGCCATGGTCTTCCCGTCCTTTTTGAGGCGCTGTCTCGCGCGGTCGCCGTAAAATAACATGCGCTGCATCATTTCACGCTCTTGGCGCGACATGCCCTTGAGCGAAGACGGCAGCCAGCTCGGCGCGCGGTACGCCAGCTGTTTGAGGCGCTCCTGTTTTTGGATGTCCGCGCGGGTCGGCGGCTTGGGCGGGTCCGGCCCGCGCAAGATGACTTCGTCGTCTGGCAGCGAAGGAGGAGCGACCCAGGACTTGTAGTTGTACTCGAGACGGTCGATGTGCTCGTGATACACCATCGCCGCATGCCGTGTTCCCACGTTGCGCTCATCAGTACATTGAGCAAAGTGAGCCAAGAACTCCTTTTTGGGGAAAAGTTGGCCGAAATTCTCCCACAGGTTGGTAAGGGTCCGCTGCACTTTCGAGTTGAACATGATGCAATGACTGGTCTGTTCGCGCATAATCGGGCTCACTGAGTTGCGGCCCGTCAAATATTGTACCGCAATAAATATGGTTATATTATAATGGCGGTATGTACCAAAAAAGTTCTGCATCCATCGATCTGTACTGTCTATGATCCCGACCAAATCATCAAACACGATGAAACTCGGCTCGAGGTACTTGTTGGCCAAATGTCCATTCGGAACCCTTCGTAGATCTTGCAAAACTGCTCGCTCGCGAAATGGAAACTGTAGGACGCTTTGAATTTTGTACGAACCATGACCAGTACGGTTGTATTTTTTATTCGCTTGGTTTTAGCGGACATTCTATAGATAGTTTAAAATTGTGTTTCGTGCTGTCGCACTCTCTCTTATTCTAAACCATCGTTTTTTTTTTTTTAGAAAAAAATATTGGTCATCGATGTTTGTTCTGCCCAAAGGGCGAACTATCGCGAAGCGATAGTGTGATGACGAAGTCAGAACAAAATATCAAAAATATCTTTCAAAACTTGAGTGCTCCTCGTCCGCTTTGCTTACCATATCCCATTTTTGAAGCTACAGCACTAACACTACCAGCGTAAGGTACCCCGACGCTACTTAATGCTCCCGCAGTCCTAGAGATTAACTTATTATTGCGAAGAAATTTATCAACGGCAAAGACCGTTTTCCCAACTTTTTGCCAGTTAATTTTACAGCCAGCCTGTCCTTTACCCTTCTTCCGCCCAGTCTTCTTTTTACCTCCAGCCATATTGGTGCTTGAGTTAATAGTTCGTTTGCCGATTGTTGGAATGACTTCAACACGAGTTGTCTTCACTACCATATATTAATAAAAAAATAATTATTTATTTGATATTTTTTATTTTAATCTGAAGTTAAAATTTTTTCTTAACTCATCATCAACACTTGAAATATACAGAAAATTAAATCTCTCCTTCGTTGCTTCGTGATACTTTTGGAGAAAATAGTCAAAGTCAAAAGATAGGTCTAAGTGTTTATACACGAGTTCCATTTTGTCCTGAGATTGACCCGTAAAGATTAATAAATAATCTAACTGCTTAATGGCTTCTGGCCGTAGGTCGTTCAAATACTGGCTTGACATAATCACCTTACTTTTATAGTGTCTGTTCTTTTTTAACAAATCGCTAACCGACTTATCTCTTAATCCACTTCCTAAATCGTCCAAAACAAAAACAACCTCTGGCGCAATATACTTACTTAGTCTCTCTTTTTTCTCACCTCCTTCTTCTTTTTTCTTTTCTTTTCCAAAGTATAAAAATTGTGGTTTCTCTATTTCCTCCTTGTCCTGTTTTACTTCGCCTTCGTGTTGCTCGTCCTGTCTGTTCAGTTTGTCTAATTCGTAATGAATAACATTCACACCATCTGATTTAAGAAAGGTATAAATTGCCATAGGGTTTCCCCTGTTCTTAAAGTGCTTTACCATTGCTTTATAAATGTAGTCCTTGTGAATTGTTGAAGCAATAATGACAATACGGGTCTTTCTGTCTGTTGTCCGTTTCAGTATTTCAAAAAGTGCTGTCGTTTTCCCGCTCTTTTTTCTAGCGAGTAGAAATATGTTAGCATACGGCTCATTGAATAATTTATAACCTTTTGCTACCCGAAGGGTGTAATAACTCTACGAGATGGTCGTGCTCCGCACTCTCTCTTATTCTAAAACATCGTTTTTTTCATTTACAAGAAATTAAATGGTTTTACGATGTTTGTTGAAGACGTAGTCTGAAACAAATATCAGCCTAAAAACTCTAGGCATATAACAATTCTTCTCGCTAAATTTCCTGTGTCAATATTTCCGCTGTCAGTTTCAAGGACTTTAAATGTATATTGTCCGTCGCTCCATCCGATATTTCCCAGATTATAACTGAGGTTTGAAATGTTTGCTGTGGTGCTGTCCGCAAATGTTCCAATAATTCCAATTCTGTCCATGTAAAGAATTCTGGTTTTGGTTTCCGTCTGGTCGTTATAGTAGTGAATAAACTTAACATTCATTTTGGTTGGTGTAAATGACATTTGAATATTTTTGTTAAATGATTTACACACGAAATCATTGCTAAGAAAATAATCTTTTGGTATTTGAACTCACTCATTGATTGTATATAATATAATATACAAAAAAAAATTTTAATATTCTTCTTTATGTGCTCGGCTTTTGCTCGGACTGCCTGCGACTTTTACTCACTGGTAAGTGAAAAAAAGAATGAGAGTTGTGTTTATTGTATAAAGCAAGGTATTGAAACTAAATTTAAATGTGTGTATAAACATTTCAGTGATTGGTGTGTTAGTTTTGATGAAGCCATTCCTTTAATGTGTGCGGGTAATGATGCTATGTGTTATAAAATACATATATATAAATGTAATTCTATTTAAACATAATGATATATAATAATAACAAAGAATAACAAACAATATGCCACGAGTTGGAGATTGTAAGAAATGTAAAATTTATGCGATTAGGTCGCATCAGACAGACCAAATATATATTGGTTCAACTACACAGACATTGGCTCAACGACTTGGGCTTCATAGAAAAAATTACAAAGCATATAAAGATGGTAGAGGGAGACACATAAGTATTTTTGAAATATTAAAACACGAAGACCACTTTCCTGAATTACTTGAAGATTATCCATGTGAAAATATAAATCAATTGAGAAGGCGAGAAGGAGAAATAATAAGACAAACAGAAAATTGTGTAAATAAAAGAATAGAAGGAAGAACTAAAAAGGAATATCGTGAAGAAAATAAAAAATACATTTTACAAAGAAACAAACAATATCGTGAAGAAAATAAAAAATACATTTTACAAAGAAACAAACAATATCGTGAAGAAAATAAAGGAAAAATTAAAGAATATTATGAAGAAAATAAAGAATACATAGCAGAAAAACATAAAGCATATTATGAACGAAATAAAGAGCAAATAGCACAACATAACAAACAATATTATGAAGAAAATAAAGAATATATTTTACAACAAAAAAAAGAATATAGTTTATCTATAATTCAATGTGAGTGCGGTAAAACATTTAGAGTAGGTTATCTAAAAATTCATAAAAAAACTCAAATCCACTATGACAATATGCTTGGTTTATCTGCTTTCGGTCTTTAATTTAACTTCGGCGATGGGCAGATTATACCGATTATCAAACTGATAAGTGATACATACGTGTTAGAAGTAGCACAATCTATATTAGGATCGCTCAATCTTACAATACAAAGGATTATTATACCAATCAACACACTCATCTGAAAAATATACTTAATCATTCTAGCATCTGTTGCTTTTGACATACAACAACATTGCCATTCATTGTCTATTTTTTTTCCTCATTCTTTAACTCAGCAGAGATGACGCGAGACTTTAACTCTGGTGTTAGGTCTCCATCCGCCAAATCAATAATAGGAGGGGGTCTATGAAGTCTGGTTGAATTATTTGCCATTATCAAGAAAACTGCCTCTCTGATTTCTGCTAATTGGTTTGCTTGGTCTTGTGTAATATATTTATAAGAATTTTATTTTCTTTTTCTAAATTAACTACCTTTTCTGATAATTGTTGAACTGCTTTAATTAACGGTGCAATAAACTCAGAATAACATATACCATAACTAACTTCACCACCATCAACGCATTTAACATCTTCTGGATTAATACTCACACCTTTCAATTCGTATTCTTGTCTTTGCTTTGGACACGGAACCATTATTGTTTCTTTTGAAAATCCAGCAAAATCTAGCATATCAATTTCTTCCAACACTTCTTCTAATTCCTGTGCTATCAAACCAGTCCTACATTTTTTTTATCATCAATCATACGATAGCAGACTGGATTTAACTTATTTATGAAATCTAAGCCTAAACATTCTTTTATATCGCTTTTGAGCAGTTTGTCCGAAGTTAGGTATGGTCCTGTCCTAATCCATAATTGACCAGTTGAGCCTACTAAATACATTAAAGCATTATTGGTAGTTCCATTTTCCCATATGAAACCATTGGTTGAACCATCATTTACTCTAAATCTTATAGCATGAGCAGTAATCGTGCCTCCCGCGGGAGCAGTTCCTCCGTTTAGTGCTTTACCCGCCCCAGATTGACGCATATAAATCCCCCAGTTTGAATCGTTAATTTCCCACATAAATATTCCTTTTGTATTAGTCCCGTCTGTTGTTCCTTGAATTGCTATTTTTGCTCCATTAGTTGATGCTGATGCCGATGATAGTGTGCCTGTGTATGTTATACAACCATCTGCTTGAAAGCCACCTTTGCTCCACAAAAATCCATCGCTCCCTCTCAACGACATTAAAGCAACATCATTGGCATTTTCCCATATAAAACCTTCTGCTGAAGAAGCACCACATCTAAATCGCACAGCATAACTACTAAATCCATTTCCTGCTGGCGCGGTTCCTCCACTTAATGATTTACTTGCTCCAGAAATAGCCATATAAATACCCCATCCTGTATTTGATGTTTCCCACATAAATATTCCATGGGTATTCCACCAGTCCACTGCTCCTTGAATTCCTATTTTTGCTCCGCTGGTTAGTGTTGTGGTTGTTAGCACTCCCGTGTATGTAATTCCCGCATTTGCTGTTATCGCTCCACTCGCAGTTATCGCCTTTGTTGTTAATAAACCCGATGTGCTATTGATTGTCATTGCTGTATCAAAGGAAAATCCTGTTCCTTGGGCTATTCCCGATTTGTAGTTAAAATTTAGATTAGTGCCTTTATTTATCTGGAAATTTGAAGTAGCATGACTTGATTTCAATATGTCATTCCCATCATAATAAGCATCAAAAGTAAGATTTATGTTATTGTGTGCTTGATTAAATTGTTGAAAAATCGGATAAATGTCGGTTGCAGTAAATGCCTGTATGTGCGGTCCTTGTAAAGCAGTTGGATTACCTACGACCGCTGGACCATACAATTCTAATCATCCTGTTAATACTATTCCTTTTGTTGTGTTGCCTATGATTATCGGCTTGGTTGATGCTGTTGTTATTCCCACATTAGCAGTTATTAATCAAGTATTATCTATGTTCATCGCCTCAGACCATGTTATAGCACTCCCCGCTGTTATTCCTGTATTGTAGTTGAAAGCGAGTTTATTACTTATCTTTGCTATTTGAAAATTCGCGCCAGAAGCACTTGATTTCCAGCCCACATTATCTAAATAAGCATCAAAAGCAAGATTTGTATTATTATGACCTAAATTAGCCATTACAAATACAGGATATATATCTTCTGTTGTAATCGCTTGCATATGTGCTCCAGCAGTAAAATCTCCAAAAGCACCATACAATTCTAATCCCGCCGTCGCACCTATTCCCTTTGTTGTATTGCCTACAATTATCGGTTTGCATGATGATGTTGTTATTCTCGTGCTCGCTGTTATTATCGTTCCTGTTATGTAGTCCCAGTTATTGTTCCTCCACTTGTTATGTTTTGATTTCCCATATTTATGGCACCCGCCATTGTCCCGCCTGCTAATGGAAGGAAAGTTAATGAAGCAGTAGAATTTACCCAGTTTGTGCCGTTGTATGATAGTAATTGGTCGTTTGCTGGTGTCGTTATTACTACATCACTTAAAGCATCTATTGATTTAGTTCCTAGCAGTGTGTCAAAGTCAGTATTAGCACTCGCGGTGGTGTAATATAAGTTAGTGCCTTCTGCTAAGTTGGTTGTGCTTTTGGTTGCCAATTGAGTGTCAAACATCGCATTTGTGTAATATAAGTTAGTGCCTTCTGCTAAGTTAGTGGTGCTCTTGGTTGCAAGTCTAGTATCAAAATCTGTATTTGCTCTTGCTGTGGTATAGTAAAGGTTTGTCCCCTCTGCTAAGTTAGTGGTTGATTTAGTCGCTAACCTTGTATCAAAGTCTGTATTTGCTCTTGCTGTCGTATAGTATAGATGAGTTCCTTCTGCTAGGTTAGTGGTTGATTTTGTTGCTAATTGAGTGTCAAACATCGCATTAGTATAGTAAAGGTTTGTCCCCTTGCTAAGTTGGTTGTGCTCTTTGTTGCTAGCAGTGTGTCAAAGTCTGTATTTGCTCTTGCCGTCGTATAATATAAATTGGTTCCCTCTGCTAAGTTGGTGGTGCTCTTTGTTGCTAATTGAGTGTTAAATCTCGCAGTGGTGTAATAAAGATTTGTTCCTTCTTTTAAGTCTGCGGTCGTTTTTAATAAAAGCCTAGCATCAAAGTCAGTATTAGCCCTTGCGGTCGTATAGTATAAATTGGTTCCTTCTTTTAATTCTGCTGTCGTTTTTAATAAAATCCTAGCATCAAAGTCTGTATTAGCACTCGCTGTGGTATAGTATAAATTGGTTCCTTCTTTTAAGTCGGCTGTCGTTTTTAATAAAAGTCTAGCATCAAAATCTGTATTTGCTCTCGCTGTGGTATAGTATAAATTGGTTCCTTAGGTTAAGTTAATTGTTGATTTAGTTGAAAATCTTGTGTCAAACCTTCCATCAGTATAGTATAGATTCATTCCCTCTTTTAGGTCAGTTGTTGATTTTAAAGCAAGACGTGTGTCAAAGCGGTTATCGGTCCAATAATAATGAAGTCTTTCTTTTAGGTCGGTTGTTGATTTTAAAGCGAGCCGTGTGTCAAAGCGGTTATCAGTCCAATAATAATTAAGTCTTTCTTTTAGGTCAGTCGTGCTTTTGGTAGACAGTCGTGTATCAAATCGTACATCGGTAAAATAAAGATTTACGGTGTCAGCATCTTCTGGTATTCTGTCTGTGTTTAAACCAACTATGTTGGTATTGGTAAGGTCTAAGTTTGCGATTGATATGATGTCTGTGGAAATTTCATTCAAGCCTAGTAATGATTTATAGTTTGACATATTATATTATTTATTTATTGATTTATTTAAAAAATACTAAAATATAATAATCTTAGTATAAATGCAGTCTCCCGAAGCAAGTCGTAAGAACTGGGGAAGTGCTGTGGAAGTAATAAAAGCGAAAGCGAAACAACAAAAAATGGAGCATGCCAAAAAGGTTTTGGAACAATACAGAAATGCGGTCAAAAGTGAAGATGATGATATGGAACGAAGATTAGCAGAGATAGAAAATAAAAATGTGGCGAACGATATCATTAATGAGAAGGACCAAGATGACACACCAGAGCAGAGCGAGAGTGAAGATGAGGTTGATTTTACTGACTTGATTGCGGAAAAGATGGCAAAGATGAAAATCAAGAGAGCGAAGGCTGAGAGTAAGAGGGAAAAGAAGAAGAGTAAGAAACATGTGGTTGAACTAGAGGAGACCGAAAGCAGTGAGAGTGAAAGTGAAGAAGAAGATCCAAAACCCAAGAAGGGGAAAGGTAAAAAATCAAATAATAAAATTTTAGTCAATGTATATAATACAGAGAAACCAACACGGAGCAAAACTTCAAGCGACTTAAGTAAGTGCTTCCTCAAATTCTAATTATATGAGTGAGGAAAATCAACTTGATAATAAACATATAATTATTAATAATCAGAATGCGGATGCACAACTAGAAGACACACCAACTGGAGAAGAAATTCAAAGAACAAAAGAATAGGAAGCAATTGAAATACATCATCAAAAAAATAACTAGAAAATATGGAATACTATATGTGTTGATAAATAATTAGACAAAGTTTTCTTAGATTTATCAGATATGAGTAAAATAAAAGATAAGAAAGGAAATAAATGATATGCTTGGATGCTTGTTTGTATTGAGTGTCATTCAAGATATTTAATAATCATTTCATTAAAAATAAAACTGCAAAAGAAGTCAATCTATACTTTATAAACATAA